>MU377225.1:0-54186 GCA_022495195.1 Xylaria digitata
TTTTAAAATAAAAAATATATTTAATTTAAAATGTTATATTTTTATTATTTTTTGTTAACCTATAACATAAGCTAGTTTTGCACACAAGCAAGTTTTGCACTTTTTTTAAAGTACTCTGTAAGCCAATTGTTAGATATAAGCGACAGCATGCAATTAGATTAAATGTGTTATATTGATTAATATGTTGTTATAATTCTTATATAGTAGTAACTGCGTTTATAAGCAGAATTATATAAGGGCCCCTATTATTTTAACATGGGCCCGTTATTAAATACCCTTTTAGTTAATATACCAAATAAGATCATATTCTTTATATTTAACACACCTTTTTAGAAAGCACCCTTTAAAAAATGATTTTTACAACCAAAAGCTTATGGCAATAACTTTTTACAACTTTATAAAACTAAAATACTTTTTTTAATTAATTAGTTATTTATATGTTAAACTCTTTTTCTTTTAGTAAATTTTTTAACATCTTTTATTTTTTTTTGGGTATTTTTTGTGGTTTTTATTATTCCTAAATATTCTTAATATTTATAAAGTTAAGCTGTTTTAAAAAAGTGTTTTATTTTTTTTTAGAGAAGGCTTTAGTTAAGCTATTAGCAATTATGTTGTTTATAGAAATATATTTAACTTTAAGGGTTCTATTAATAACTTTTTAACGTAGCTAATAATTGTAAATATTAATATAGCATAGCTTTATATATAGCGTAGTAATGTTTTTAGTTACTAAACTAATAGTTTACTAATTATTATATTAAATCCAAATCTGCTTATTATCCAAAGTAATTTTTAGTTCTTTAATTAGTTAGCTAATAAACATAGATTTTTTAGCTGCTTAAGCTAACGCAAATAATTTAGCTTTAATAGTTAATATAGTTATAATATCTTATTTATTAGCTTTTTATTTAATAACACTTTTAAAAAGCTTTATTATATAAGCTTATAAGCTTTTGCAGTTAATAATGTTATTTATAAACAAAAAATCGTTAGCAACTATAAAGTTATTTTTATTTCTGAATTAGAAGGCATAATATTAAGTAGTTTTAAAATAATTAAGTAAACAATTAGCAAAGCTATAATAGTTTAGCTTAAAATTTAAGTTAAAACAAAATAGCTATAAGGTTTTAAAAGCAATATCTGGCTAGGTAATTATTGCTTTATATATAATTAAGCCTATTTTTTTTTAATAGCTATAAATTTTCTGTTTAGTAGCTATTTAATTATAAAAGCTTAACTCTTTTGTTTTTATAAGTATATATATTTTGTATAAAGCATTTTTGTTTTTAAGCTTAACAATTTTTTTAATATATAAAAATTAAAATAGCTAAATCAAGCTTTTGTTACAGTTTTTAATTATTTTTATACTAAGAAATTAAAAAAAGTTGTTTTTACTAATTATTTAATAGCAACGTTTTAGTTTAAAAATAGCATGTTAAACAATTGTTTTTTTATACTTTTTATAAGCTAAAACTATATTATTTATATAAATAAAAATTAAAATACTTTGTTTAAAATAACAATATAGCTTGTAAAAAACGGCTTTATAGCTTATAGATTTTAAGGATTAAGTAAGCTTGCGCTGTTATAACAACAAAGATTTTCTAAAGCTATATAGTGCTTAAAGTAATTAAAATAAAGTCTATAGTTTGCAATACTTTAGAAGCATATATATATAGATTTTCTTGTTAAGTTTAGCGTTTATAAATATGTTTATTGCATTATACTGTTTTAATTTAAAGTTAAACTTAGCTGCAATAGCTATTAAAGTTTAAAAAGATTGTTTTGCTAAAGTAAATACGTAGGTATTTTCTCTTTTGTTAATAAGCTGTTAGTTTCCTTGTACAACAAGCTTAGCCTTACATTTTTAATAATAATTATGCTTGTTAAACTTATAAATATATACTTATATATAGTTTAAAGTTAGCTTTTTATAAATAATATATATATTAACTTTTTTTTATATATTTATATTTTTATAGCTTTAAAAATATAACTTTTTAGCTTGCTTAAAGTGCTTTTTTATAAAATAAGTATTTAAAGCTTTATACCACTTTGGAAATAGTAAAAGGTTTTGGCAATAAATTTTAGACTTAGCTTAAAAAAGCCTTGTTAAGTTTAACGTTAAAAAAGCTAAAGCATTTTGTAAACTAAATTTAAGTACGTTTAATGCTAAAAAAGTCAAAGCGTTTTATAAGCTAGATTTAGGTACGTTTAACGCTAAAAAAGCTGCAACATTTTGTAAGCTAAATTTAAAAGCTTAAAAATTTTTTTGCAAAATATTTTTTAGCGATGCAAAAAATGCAGGCCCTTTGTTTTAGCAAGATTTTAGTTTGTTACTAAAGTAGCTTAAAAATCTTTTTAAAAATTTAATTTTATTAGCTTTGCTTACTAGTATGCCGTATTATAACTTTGCAGTTGCTAGGCGTTCTATATTAAACATAGCTTTTTAATAACTTTTACATGCTATAACTTTGAAAAAAGTTGTATAATAACTTTTTTCAAACTTTAAAGTTGGATTAAACAACTTAGTAGTTTTATTAAAATTCTTTTTTTGGCCTGCTTTTTTAATTATAACGCTAAAAAAAACACAATAGTTAAAAGATTTAAAAAAAGTAAAATATAAAGCAAAAATTGCTTTAGTATACAGGTAATTAGTTTTTATAAGCGGATCTAATTTTAAATCCTTATTTTTGCTAATATTGTCTTTAGCTTTTACATCTTTAACTAGATTAATTAGTATATATATCTCTTAATTTTTATAAAAATTAATAAAAAGCTGTTAAATAGTTTTTAAATAAATTTAATAAATAATTTTGGCAACTAAAGCTTTAAACTTTTTATTAGTAGTTTTTAAAAAGTTGTTTTTTAAAAATTTAATATTTTTTAAAAAAGTAATGTTTTTATTAAATATAACATTTTTAATTATAATAATCTTGTTAGTTTTTAATAGCTAAATTTAGTAAGTAGTAAATAATTAATATTTAAAAAAATAGCTAATTCAAGCTTTTAAATTAAGTTTTTTTTATTTATTTGTTTTTTGCTATGCGCTTAATATTATTGTAAAAGCTTTGCATTTATAAACCTTAAAATAAAATAATATAAATATTTTGCTTTTTTTTATAATGCTATTTTATATTTAAAAGTAGTTATAGAACTTTTTATATAAAGTTCTTTAATTATATAAGTATTTAAACGTTTGGTTATACAAATAAACAGCAGCTTTAATAATCTTTATTTATAAATAGGTTAATAGCTTTAATCTATTTTTTATAGATCTTACTTTATTTTTAATAATATTTTTTAATCTTTTAGCGCTTTTATTAAATGCTTAAGTATTAAGAGAAAACACTTTAAAAGTAATCTTTTTAATAATTTAAAAATGCTAAGCAAGTTTTAACATATTATTTATATTTGTAATCATCTTATTATTGCATTTAATAATTAACACTTTAGTTTTATAATAATTCTTTAAATGCTTAATTAAGTAACTAAATACAATTTTAATTAATAAATATATTTAATTATATAAATAGTAATTAAAAATAAAGCTAGAAAAGCGGTTTATTATAAGCATTATATACTATTTTGCACCTCCGTTTTTCCTAAGATTTTTAAAGTTATAAAAATCAATAGCTAAGCGTATTTTAGCTGTTGTTAGCTTTTTTTTAAGTAATTTATTAATTTAGCGCTTAATTTTAAATATATTATACGCGTTATATTAAGCAGTTTTAATTTTGTTACTACTATTAAAAGCTTGGCGCATTTTTACCTTTTAAAATAAAGCTATTAAGTGTTGTAATGTTTTAAGTTCTAGGTATTTTATTTTAAAATGCTATTAAAATAAGTCCCTTTATAAAAGTGGTTTTTTTGTATATAAATTAAGCTTGTTACGCCTTATATAAAAAGCAGTTCTTTTAAATAACAAAAAGAGATATTTTATTACAAATTAATTAAGTTAGTTTTATAAACAGCAAAGCATTAAGCTATTTTTTTGTTAGAAAAAGTTGGTAAATAGCTTGTTATCTTACTAATACTTTAACTTATTAAATATATATAAAAATATTAAGTTAATAATTATATTTGGGCAATAAATTACGTTATAAAATTAATAAACCTTTAGTTCTTTTGGTTTTTAAACTTAAATATTAACTTTTTTAAAGCTTTTAATAAAAATAACTTTATTTTTTATATATACTGCATTATAAAAATTAGCTTTTTTAAAATTTAAAAACTTACTAATTTTGTTAAATATATATATAATTGTTTTTAAGTTAAAAATAGCTAAGTTTTTTAATTTATAAATTGTTTTTATTTTGTTGCTTGCTGCAAAAGCTGTTTAGGCAAATCTTTTTAATAATTAGTTTGTTTTAATTCTTAACTTATTTTGCTTTGCTTTTTTTTTCCAGATTTGTTTTATCTTTTTAACTAGCTTTAGGTTTAACTTTAAAAGCTTTTAAACTATTTTTTAAACAGTTCGATTTAGTATAAACTTTTTAAAAGCATGTTTTAAAAAAGCGTACCAACACTTTTTTAATGTATAAGTTTAAGTGCAAAGCTTGCATTTTATATTATTTATATTTGTGTTTGCACAAAGTTTTTTGTTTGTAAAACTTAGTATTTGTTTTTACAATTTTTTTTTTTAAAAGGCGTATGCTTTACCTTTTTTTGCTGCTTTAAGCCAACTATTTAGGTTTTTAACTTTGATAAAATCGCCGATTTTTTTGGTATTGCTATACGTATAAAAGCTTTTTTTATATAGTTTTTTTTTAGTTAGCTTGCTTTAAACAAACAGTTAAATGCTTGCTTTATTTCTAAAGTTTGCTACAACCTTTATATAATTTAAAATCCTTTTTTTAATTTTTAGCTTATTGATTTGCTTAAACGTTATAACTTATTTTAAATAGCTAGTTTTTAAAGCTTTTTTTAGGTTTATAACAATATTGTAAGACTTTGTAAAATTAGTAGCTTTATACTTTACTGCAATAGCTAGCTTTCTTTTTTATTTTGTTGCCTAAATTTTTAAGTCCTTTAGTAATCTTTTGGTGCTATTATTAATAAAAGATTTATAATTTAGCCGTGCTTAATACATAAAGCTACTTTTAAAATATGCTCCAATAGTATTTAGCTTTTTATACTAAACATTTAATATGTTTATAAGCTTTAATAAAATGTTTTTATAGTTTTAAAACATTGTTTTAAATATTTAGTTTTTTAACTAGTTAATAGATTTTATTAAATTTGTATATTCGCATATTTAAGCGTTATAGTTATTTAAATCTATATTATAAACGTTTTTTTTAACAGCTGTTATTTTAATTACACTTTGTAAAAGTTTTAAGTCTATTATTTTGTAGTTTATAGTTGAAGAAAATCTTATAGCTAATGCCGGTATTACTATTTTTAAATAGTTTTTAATTTTAGGCATAATTGGTTGCTTTAGCCATAATATTTTTAACTTAAAATCTAGTATAATATAATTTTATAAATTTAAACTAACTGCTTTGTTTTTAAGCTCTTTATTTTAAAAGTAAAAGTTGTTTGCGTTTTTAAATGCGATTTTTGCGTTTTAATTAGTCGGTTTCTGCATATTAATCGCTTAATTAAGCTAGTAGCTATTTAATCAATAGTTTAATATAATAATAAAACTCTTAATTGTTAGATATAAGCAACAGTATGCAATTAGATTAAATATATTGTATTGATTAATGTGTTATTGTAGTTTTTATGTAGTAGTAACTGCGTTTGTAAGCAGAATTGTATGGGGGCCCCTGTTATTCTAACATGGGCCCGTTATTGAATACCCCTTCAGTCAATATACCAAATAAGATCATATCCCTTATATCTAACACCAATTTTCTATACAAAAATACTTACTCCACTTTTTAATAACTTTGCAAAAAAAGGTTGTACAACAAAATAATTAGTACTATTAGATTCGAAATAAAATAACGAATTTAATAGTATTTTCTTTTATTTTATAGCTATTTTATTTGGGCGTATAGCTTTAAAAAACAAAATTGCAAAGATTATTTTAGCGTAGTTTTTAATAACGCTTTAAATAAAATAGTTAAAAAATAAAAGAAAATACTATTAGATTTATTATTTTATTTCGAATCTAATAGTACTAATTATTTTGTTGTACAACCTTTTTTCGCAAAGTTATTAAAAAGTGGAGTAAGTACTTTTGTATAGAAAATTGGCTTACAGAGTACTTTAAAAAAAGTGCGAAACTTGCTTGTGTGCAAAACTAGCTTATGTTATAGGTTAACAAAAAATAATAAAAATATAACATTTTAAATTAAATATATTTTTTATTTTAAAATATTTTTTAAACTAATTTTTATAGCTATAATAAAGTAAAGCTTTTAATTATTCTGTTTTTAAAACATAAAGCAGTTTAAATTTATATTGCACTGTATAGTTTTTACATATTAAAAAAATTTAAAAATTTTTATAAAATAAAAAAAATTAATTAAAATAAGAAATTTATTTTTTTTAAATTTTTTATAAATAATAATTAATATTATTTCTGTTTTAGTACTAGTTTTGTATTTTTCCGATTTTTTTCAGGCTTTTAATTAATTTATCAAAAAAGTGGGGTAATAACAGATTTATATGGAAACTACCCTATAGTGCCGATAAGTGTAAGTGGCCCGCAGCCGCCCGGCCCGTGGCTAGTGAGGTTATCTTATCTTAAATACTTTCCACATTTTAGTTGGTTACTCTAGCAGTATAACAAGGGCTACTATTTTGTGCTCAGAATATGGCTTCAAACTACAAATAATATTCTAAGATGCCAAAGGTCCCTAACTTCTTCTGAAACATTCGGAAATAGTACCGGAATTCTAAGTGTCACAAACCAAGTATAGGGGATGATGAGCATCCGTCGTTACGCGAGGAATCTAATACTGACTAAGCTGATACCTTTGCTTATGGTGCACAACAACTTCTTTGTCCTAGTAGGTGTAACACTAAGTCTATTTGTATACAAAAAGTACCGATGCCTGGCGACTGTAAATCCAGATTCGCCTTACCCATTGCGGTCTATTACAGGGGGGTATATGTTATACTAAGACACGGGTTAAACTGCTTAGATTCCCTTGGGGCATTAAAGTTCAGGTAAGTGCCACTGCATATAGTACGTGTGACAATAAATCATCCAATTTGAGATCATTACGAGCAATTTTCACCTTATTGGGTCTACATGAAGACGCCCAACTCTGATTACAAAGACCAATACGTAGTAAGTAACCGGTGTAGTCACTTGAAAAAAAAAAATCCGTGAAGCTAGTTCAATATAGTCTAACTCCCACACGTCTTCTATTTTCTACTCAATCTAATTTGGTTCATTGTGACTTGTCCGAAAGGCTTGAATACAATAACAAAAGAAGGCAGTATGGTGACAGTTAGTTTGTGAATTAGAAGTTAAGAATACCTTGCTCAATCTAAGGTTACGCTTAGTCGCAGTACCTTACTGCCCATAAGGAGATTCCAGATATCATCGTGTCCCTCATCGTGTCCCTCTTCCTCCTAGCCCCTCCTCCCAGAAACCGCACCAGTATATGAGCTCTAGCCTTTCAATTCAAATTTATCTTCATCTGTTGTCCAATATCGAACACCAAACACCAAATCCAGGTCGCAACAGCTCAAGTTATATGTAGGAATTTTTTGGTTTTCGTTATCCACATCACTCGTTACTCTGTCTTGGCGATAGAGCGGTAAAGTTCCTCATATGGAGGAGGAATTGCTCGGCCCCAGTTAGAGGGAATGGGGGTTCGTTGGTCGGCAGGGTATGGGTATGCAGGAAGAAGCCTTTTGTCGACGGTTTCTTGAGATGTGCTAACTGGAGCGGCGGTGGTAAAACCAACGAGGATGGCCACAAGGGCGGTCTGGAAGCTCTCAAAACGCATGTTGGTGTTGATGGGTTGAGGTTGGGGGGCGTAGCTGGTTGTATGAGGCAAGATCTTGATGAAGACCGGCTTGAGTATTCGAAAAGTATCTTGGATGGGAATATTGGAAGGTATTTATAATGGTGATGCTCCTTCATCCCTGTCAAGAGCCGTTGGGTGTGGGGAGCTGCAACAAGTGAGGGGATAGTCAATTAATTCGCCTGGAAGGCATAATGGTGATTAATTCCAACAAACTTGCATGTGTCCCTCTGGAGGCGTGGAACTACTCAATATTAACTAGGCATTTTCATCCGTATACAATATAGCTTTAATTACTATTTCGGAGTTCCTGTACCCGCCGGCTGAAAGAAGCACCATACTTGCTACTTTCTGCATAAATATTAATAATAATCTTTGTAATGCCCTATTTCATTAACTTCATAATATATTACAGCATCTGAGAAGTATAACACACGAATAGTCGAAAAACATCACTGGCATACAATCTTGTTCATTTCCGTATTAACTTAGAGTTAGCTGTGGAAATACTTCATAAGGAAGTAGTCATTATCTCGAGAGGAATTCTTCCTGGACTTGCAACCTTGCAAACAATACAAATTAAGCAGCCGAAGCTGGTATGTTGGTTGTAATACAGTAAGCTTTCCTGAAGAGTACGAAGAAGCTTCTATTGTTCGTATTGGGGTAAAATAAGCGAAAGCGGTTACCTAAATACGGACTCACCAATCAGAATGCCTGCATCATAATGGAGCTGGATGTCTATGGCTCTACTATATACAGGCTAGACCCTCAATTAACATCATTCTTGGCCAACCACGAGAGGTTTCAACCACCGTTGAGGGTACTGCATTCAGCTCAGACCTTGAATGGATAACCTCACGATCCCGCCGTCGCTTCTCCAACGATAGTGGGTTCATGTAGGTCCCGTATTGAGCGGAAAGCGAACAAAATATCAGCTTATCACGACCATTCTCGACCTCTTTTCCAACGCTTATGTTGGCGCATGGGTCCGTAATCCGCATCAGACGCTCCGCGACGTTTTGTAATCATTTTGAAATAAATAGGCCGTACCGACGATAGCGTTGAGTAGAACCTACAGATGCCGTCTCCTGCCAATTCTGGATAGCCCCAGGTTAAGCGTGGTATACCAGCCATTAGATCCCGTACAGGAAAAATATCAGCGGCATGATTTGGAATGGGGATAATGACGCGATTTATTCACTGGCGATGAGTGCTCAGAGACATCGCTACGGTATCAATACATGCTTTCCGACAGCTGCTTAGCTTCATGACACAACGAATTTCACATCTATTCTACCCCTTCTTCCAGCGAAAGGAATCACTATATATCATCGCTCACATGGTTCATCAACTCGAATCTATGGATCAATGTGATCCAGTAGATCAAGAGTCGAGAGGGCTTCTAACCGAGATTCACGTAAAAAGCCACATATATCCAAGCCCACGATGGCAGACTAGGAGTGTTACAATGGCCGTGACCATCCTCAACATAGTTTTGTTTAATCTCTCCACCGTACTATTCGTACTAGCATGGTACGGCCAGAACCCTTTCGTTATGAATACCGAACTCAGGCGTGCTTCTACATATAGTGAGTGTTTTCGACGGGCTTACGTCGCTTATTTAGGCTCAATCTGACAATCCTTAGGCCCAGTCTATGATTCTATTAATCTCAACCTCCATGAAGTACAGATTAATGGAACTTTCTATCCGCCGGAGCAGCCATCGATAGCGCGGCAGATGCCTAACCGGGCGGCTGACAGTGTGTGGGAAGATTACGAGAGAGTCCGGCCGGTACGGCTTACGAGGTCTCAACTCATACGGATGGGGAAGGACCCATCTAATGTGTCAAGATACGAAGATAAGCACTGGGGATATGGTGATGACGCGTACGTGGGCGACTTGGATGTCTTTCATCAACTGCACTGCTTGAACACACTACGCCATTACGCATATGCCGACTATTATAACATGACGGCGCTCGACGCCAGCGATGAAAACTCGCTGATGGCTCATCATGTAAACCATTGCGTCGATATCCTTCTACAAGAGATCCAGTGCTCTGGAAATGTCGGGTTTATCACTTCTAACTGGGTTGAAAATCAACGCTACCCACAACCTGATATGTATGTGCTCGGCAGTTCCCTATACCGATTTACCTAAGAGGGGAGTCGCAAGTACTTGGCTTACATATTAATAGGTCTATTTACCGCAAATGCATCGCGTTCGATAATATAGTTACGTGGCGTAACGCTCATTCAGTCGATACTGACAAGTATAAGAAAGTAATGGTAGAACCCTAGATAAAGACTGTGTCGATTGTGACGTTTAGAGACTGGTTAAGAAAGCCCTAGTCGGTTTTAGACGAGATGTTTTGAATATACAACCCATGCCATATACCAGACTGTTCTGGCAAAAAAGGGGTAACCATCAAAAAGCTAAGACCACATTAGTCGAACCTACAGATGGAATCGTCAAATAGGTAGAAGAACTTACTTGATTATCTGTCTAGCTACCTTCTAACTATGGGAAAATCTATTGATCTTATAGACTTTTACCTACAAAGATACACAGCATCTTTGTATGCCTTGCACACAGGCAACCATAGAGAATAAAGGCATATGTACCATCAGAGACCTAGATCCTGCCTGCCAGAACCTTCTCCTACCCCTTTAACTGTGAACAAGAATATCCATGTAGAGCAGCCTATGTAGCCTTCGATGCTCATCAATATCTCCTATCAAAGCAAATACACCATCTATCATTGAACATGAATATTTCACAACTGCCGTTACCCACTCGATATCTAAGCGGAATTTTTACTTTTCTCCATGCTATTTCTGAATTGCAACCTTCAAAACAAATCGTATCTTGACGCGATACAGTGCTTAATCATAGCATTGTAACTTTAATGGGTTGTGCTTAAACTAATCATCTAGTAAATAGTATATCATATTAATTTCGCAGAGTTTTTCCACATATGGTGCCGACGGCCGTTGTTCGAAAATACCTAAAATGTTTAAATAGGTTCTATGGCGGCTTCCGGTTTCTTGGAAATGCTCATCTTGTCTAGATAAAATTTGTACACGTCCAATAGGGTGTATATCTAGTGACGGCTGCCATAGATGCCGACCCAAGAAAGGCATATATTTTCTTGATAGCAGCCACTATAGTGATTTTAGCATCGACCTTACTAATATATAGGAGTACCCTGGTACCAACCTCCAATCTAATACCTAAGTCTCACTCTAAACAATCAAAAAATCTCAATTACTTCAACTTTAAGTATTGTTAAAGAAACTGTAGGTAGTATCGCCGTGCTATTTTTGGTTGTGTTTATCGCCTTTCTATGTTGAAGGCGGAGGAAAGGGGCACTCGTTACAAAGCAATCAAAGGCACGATGGCCACACCACTAGCGCCTTGGAGTCTATATTGCGGCCTGTCTGTATATTTGCCCTCATATCTGCTGTAGATCCTTTAGTACCTATGTTGACGTGTCTTTAGATTCATTCCGTTACAGTCTAATAGAGGACATTAAAACCAAACATTGGGGCTGATGAGTTGGCGAATGAGTAGTGTATGTACCTCTTACACTGGAGGAGAGGAGTATAAATACGTCCACGATTACTCTGCATGTTTCTAGCAATATGCAATATGTCTGGCAGGATATTCGCCTTCGCTGTTGATATCATAATTCATTATTTTGTACATTGAACCCCAGGAGGGCCAGTGTGATAAGCCCACGGACCTGTTCGCAGTACTCCCTCCCTGTCACCATGAATAGTGTGTCCATCATCCGTATTGATGTTGCCAAAACGTGTGCACAAACCAGGCAATTTATTGTATCAATTTGTCGCTTCGTGGCAATTTAGCTGATTTCCTTATACAACATCATACTCATACTAGACGCTCGTATTCGCCTAGTAAGCCGGTCGGTTCATCCAATCCCGGATTCGGTCTCTCATTGTGGGACCCCCTGCTGGGACAGAAGAGCTAGCACTGCTGCGTCGTCTCTCCGGATGTTCAATCTTGTTACATTCGCCGCCGGATGAAGAGTGCCTACCCGCAGAGACACGGTTCGTTCGGCCTATAGGCAAAAGTAAGTATATGGACAAGATCGCGCGCGTCAGTACTATACTGGCGATACTATCCTTTTCATAACGGAAGAGGAAAGCGAGCAGGTGCGGGCATGGCTATCAATATACTCACAATAGTAGTCACCGCGCCCAGCGTCGTCAAGGACGGCCTATCCAGAAGACCCGAGTCAGTAACATCCGCATATAGTAACGATTCTTCGGAGCTTCGAGAGCTCGTGGACGCAGTAAATGTAGAATATGCCCACGTGGGCGGTTCGTGACTCCAAGACATGCCGAGAGGGGTAATAAAAGGCTTAGCGACTGACCTGGTACTTCTCCTTCGCTGCTAGGTATATTTTCGACATCTGTTGTAGAAGGCCACCTGCGTCTTACTTCGAATATTGTTCTTTAGTTAATCTTGTTCGTTGCGCAGTGTTTTTGATCGTTAGGTATCGATCTCAGTGCTTAGTCTTAGACCTCGGTCAAAGAGATGCAATGCATGACTACATTTATCGTGAGGGGTTGAAGCTTCATATATATCTAGACCCGGCAACCATCATTAGTCAGAAACTTGGGGTTGCTAGTAAACCCCTCGTCATGATGATATCAGACCCAAACTTTCATCGAGGTGATCAGCGCCCGGGCCCAAATATAGCTGCACGAAACACGGACGATTTTAGATGGTACGAGTTTACTCTTAGGAATGCTATAGATTTATTGCAATAGCTCTCTTTGCTTTGATAGGTATACTTACTTTGAAGTCATAAGTAGAAACTAACTAAGCACAATTTACCGAACTACCACCAATACGACATTCTGCGCCTGGGGTATGTTCTTCTGTACATTAACGGCTGCTAGCTATACCCCTCCCCATCAATTTCAGGAAGATTTGTTCGAAACAATCTGAGCGCTTACCATAATCGGTACGAAAATATTCTGTTCATGAATATTTTAGGCGGAAGACTAACATGACAACTCTTCTCGAAAAATTTCAAGGCCTCTCATTCTTCTATACCCGACCTCTATGTTTCAACTCGATACGGCTATAAATGATGCCACTTTCTAAATAAACTTGGCCACCAGTCTGACGGTAACGTGCTTTGTATTATAGCAGAGGCAGCTAGATTGATGGCGAGTTTCTTTGTATTGATGCGCCCGGCATTTGTGACTATGCGGACTTACGAAAGAATAGAACATGACAGGAGCATGCGGCAGATTTTAGGATATGCCCGCCAGAAAACTTCAGGGGAGAAAGGAAAGTGAAATGGTGATCTGTATCGGTAATAAGACCTTAAAATCCATAACTGGTTTGTAGAGGCTGATGATAATGGGCTATATATAACAGGGAATGGTGGGTGAGGTCTGGATTATAACTTTGAATTACGAATAACGTGGTTCATAAGCGAGTCGCCCGGTTTCTTGGCACCTACCCTATAAAGAAATTCCCATACAAAATTCGTCCGTGCGTAAAAATAACGATAAGGCTATAACTTTACTAATGTAACTCCGATAAGCTTCGGACCTTTTTTATTATAAATTTAACTAAAAAAAAAAAAATAAGTTACCACTTTTTTTTTAATATTATTTAACTTTTATAGTTAAACGTAAAATTACGCTAAAATATAACGTAATTTTTGTTTTTTAAATATTTAAAAGTAAAAATAAAATAATATAAAGAAATAAAGTAGTAACTTATATTTTTTTTTTAGTTAAATTTATAATAAAAAAAGTCTAAAGCTTATTGGAGTTATATTAGTAAAGTTATAGCCTTATTGGCAAAAGTACTTTTTGTATACGGAATGTATAGGAGGAATACTGCCAAGCCAAGTGGGCGACTCGCTTAAATGGGCCACTCGCTTATAAATGTTGGATTTCAGTGTATTGCGATCACGCCACGTGTTGTTGTGTAGCTCTATCTCCTATTCTAGCCTGAATTTACAGTGGTTTATGTGTGCGCCAAGACTAGCCCTGATGCTTAGTCATTAGCGCAACTAGTGGCTTAGGTAATGGTGATCTCCTCATCTATGCCTCATAGGCTCGCATTTCCCACTTTATCACTTAGTATAATCCAACAATAAACCACGTTAATATATCAAGGTGCAAAGATATTTTAACTATCCTTTTAAGTGTTATACACACTACAATATATGTGCCAAAATTACCATACTATCTCAGTATCAAAAGCATATTGCCTAGTCTACTTGGGTATATAAAAGCTAGCCTAGAGCCAGTTTTCTTTTCGGATAACTTAATCTAGAAGATTTATAACGGACACAAGCCAACTTTGCCGTCTCTAGACAAGGCCTAATTCTGGAGCTTCTTATTGTCTTTAGCGCCCTGGATAAATGCCAAGCATCTAATACTTTATGTACGAGGTTCCCATCGGTAGTTTTATGCCCTAAATCGATATAAGAGATGTTTTAGCGACGAGATTTATACTAGAGATCATAGAGCAAGAGACTCATCGATGAGATCTTGGAAGGCTCAGGATTTATTAAGAGCTTAGCGCTAGTGCTGCTTCCTTTCCTAACTAGGTTAGAGAGATTATACAGTTAGCCTTTCTAGGCTAAAAAAGAACAAAACCGGGTAGGACCGGATATTGTCTGAAAGCGGAATGGTGCCCTGCGAACACGAAATACCCTGCCGTCTCTGGTCATTGACAACTCTTTCAGGGAATGAGATCCACCTTTTTGAACCCTTTCCCTTTCCCACAGTGCTGCTTACAGCGCTGCCCAGAGCAACCAAGCATATTTACAGTGTGTATAAGCGGACTAGGTATGGAGGCGCACTGTACTACTTGTATGGAGGATCAGCAGCACATCGCCAACTTAACCGTTTGGCTCGCAGCGTCCCATCAGCCCAAAACTCAGCCAGCCAGCCAGCCAGCCAGCCTGTTTCTGGCAGAGCAACGAGACACACCCACCCCTCGCTGCTCTAGCTCACCCTCTTTTCATCCATGGCATAAACATCTAACCGTCTGCCGTCTATCGCCATCGGTTTCATAGTCGTTCGTTCTGAGACAGTCATAATAGCCACTGATAATCTCACATCGTCGCCATCTCCACCCACTCCGAGCCACTGACATCGCTGTCGTTCGTTCTTCTACTGCATCGACACTACATCGACGCTATCCGTATACGACTCGTACCTACCACTTCCTGTACTATCGTGCTCTATCGCATCGAGGCAACGTCTCGGGCCTACGATCGCTACAACTACCTTGTTCATCTCGAGTCACGTAGTGCCTTGCGGTCTCGTCATCTACTCTGCATCTTTCAGTGATCCGGGACGACAACATGGGAGGCTTCGGTGACTTCACCGATATCTGCCACACGGCGCCGCTGCCGTTGTGTGCCTCAGTCGGTCCCATGACCTCCATCTCTAGCGGCGTCGGGGTCGAGACTGAGTGCTTTGCGCGAAATATTGAGCTTGCAAACACCATCATATTTCAGGGCGCGTCCAGCTTCCTCCACATCATTGCGTTGGCTATGACGGTTGTCATGATCTTGCACATCAGGGGCAAGTTCACAGCTGTTGGTACGTCTACCATCCTGACGTCCAGGTATCTTGAGAGGCAGTAAGACGTCGATTGCTAACATGGGTATTCGTAGGCCGCAAAGAGATCCTTACATTTTTCTACCTCTTCCTGACTCTGACCGTTCTCTCCCTCATTATTGACGCCGGTGTCGTTCCCGTGGGCTCCGATCCGTATCCCTACTTCGTTGCTATACAATCGGGGTTTTCATCTGCTCTTGTTACCTGCCTCTTAATCAACGGTTTTGTCGGGTTCCAGCTTTATGAAGATGGCACGCCCTTGTCGCTTTGGATGCTCCGACTCTGTTCCTTCGCCGCCTGGCTTATCTCGTTCTTCGTTTCGCTGGCGACTTTCAAGTCATGGGCCGGACTCGGACCAACCAACACTGTCGGGCTATTCGCAGTGCTCTATCTCTTGAACGGTGTTCAACTCGTTATATACGTTGCCCTGCAGATTCTCCTAGTAGTACGGACTTTGGAGGACCAGTGGCCTCTCGGACACATTGCCTTTGGTGTCTTCTTTTTCGTTGTCGGCCAGGTCCTGCTCTACGCCGTTAGCGCGACTATATGCAACAACACGAGCCATTACATCGATGGTCTCCTTTTCGCTACTGTCGGCAATCTGCTCGCAGTTATGATGATTTACAAGGTATGTCTTTCCATACAGAATTGTTGGCGGTTTGAACTAATTGTTCCTTCTAGTACTGGGATTCCATTACGAAAGAAGACCTCGAGTTCTCTGTTGGGACCCGGATGAACAACTGGGAAGTTAAGGAACTTCTCCCTGAAGAGGACCGACGCACCACCGTATACGCCGACGACCAGTACGGACAGTCCAGCTCTTACGACCACTCATACTCCCCTAACCGGATGT
Source organism: Xylaria digitata (assembly GCA_022495195.1). Taxonomy (NCBI): domain Eukaryota; kingdom Fungi; phylum Ascomycota; class Sordariomycetes; order Xylariales; family Xylariaceae; genus Xylaria; species Xylaria digitata. The sequence continues at coordinate 16,414 of MU377225.1, forward strand.
CCCGTTACTAGAAATCCCGGGCCCGACGGTCATCCGGGATAAAGGAACTAGAAACTACCTGATCAAGTGATAAAGGCGAAATGAAACGTTTGAACTGCATCCACAAGGCGTTATTGGAATAGGTTGGTTGAGAGAGGGGTCGTTTTTGGGAGAACACTGGTTTAGCTAATATTCATATTTGACTCCCCTGCATTAGCGGCAGGTTTATCTTGCTTGGGAGTACTTTGTCCGGCTGCTATTCTAGGCTGAGCATGATAAGATTAGTCACTTAACAGCGGTTTATTTTTAGCATGACTATGGTAGTAATAATGATGTATATAGCTTAACATAATAGGACATTCAAGTGCTAGAGGCGGATGGTGGGTTATATAGGCTTAGAATTGTGATTCTATTAAATAGTAACAGGCTGTATTAGCATGAACTAAGCAACTTATCTGCAAGTAGAACTGGCTTTCTCGGGTGCTCTGCTACTTGGTATAGATACTGAAGGTATTGCCTGGTCGACGCCAAGACGGGTGCAACTTGAATTTTATGAGCTACGAGGCTGCTTTCGCCCTCTTCCTGCAGTAGATGGCCAGCAGGAGGGTCTCGCATCATAGTCTTCACTATCTTGATATTGCAGCGGAGCGGCGCTATGATGATATATTGGACTGGGAGTCCGACTGTGCCTATATCGTTACCGGCAAGTCTTGGTGTACATGAGCATCGAGGCCCATGGAGCGCTGCGATATTCCTCTACTTCGGAGGAGACTAGCATAACCCGCTTGACTTGGACGTCAGAGGGTAGGATTTGAGGAGAAGGGGAAGAAGCCGTGGAGAGACGGTTCATTCGCCATCATCGTTATCGCCAAAGCTAAGCTTTATCTTCTTGGCGGCCTTCTTCTTCTTCTTCGCGGTCTTCCCGGACTTGTCATCGTCTGCTGTTTTCAGCGGCTTGCGGGCGTCGGCGGAAACGCCACCGTCGTTCCCGTGAACTAGTCGGCGCACGTCTGCGCTGGCTTTCGCGATCCGCGCATAATCGTCGTCGTCGTTCTTCTGTGTTTTCGTCCTCTTCCCTTCGTCATCCGACTGCCCCTCGCCGATTACGCGCCCGACTTTGCGTTTGCGGGAGGCGCCGATGCCTGCGACCTTTTCATTCTCTTTGTTCTGTGCGGCGTCTCCCTCCACGTTGTGATCGGGGTCTGCTCTTCCTTTGTCGTTCTCTTCTCGTACCTCTGTCTTATCGTGCTGAGCGTTGCCGGTTTCTGCCTCGAGCAACCCGTCCTTCAAGGATACGACGTTCCCATTCTCGTCCACGACAACGGGCGAGTCTTCTGCCTCCTCCGATGCCGAGCGCTTCTGACCTGGCCGGCGCTGCGCTGCGAGGATCGGATCGGGCCCGCTGTGTGCTGCCTGATGACCTCGGAGACGCGCAAGGAATGGTGGGAGCGAGCTGTTGTAGGTCAGGTTTTTAGAAGTGATTTTTTGCGACATTGTTATTTAATTGTGGTTTCAATTCTCGGTACTTGGTTTCAAGTATTCTAGCACATATAATTAATACTTTGGAAAGCTCTCTAATACCCTCCTATCGTGGGGAAAGGGAGCCTTGCTCATGAGTAGAATGCTATGTTTTTGCGACCTGTGACGTGAAAGGGACATTGACGTTGATACTAGGTATGTAATGTACCTAAGTATCTAACCTATGTAGGTAGGTTGATAGTGGGGTCTACCTACCTAGGGTACATAGAGTACACAAATTTATGTTAGGTACCTAATATAAGTACCTAGGTAATGTGGCGTGGAAAGTGGCTAGTTGTGGCTGAGTGGCGGGGGGGAAATGGTAGATTAACTAGGGTCAGACCCCTGGTCTGACCCATAACTTACCTTCCTAACCTAATTCCAGCAAATTGACCACTCAAGAGAACTCTGTTTAGTGCTATCAGTAAATAGGTAATTGTCCTAGGCCTGGCTGCTTTTTTGGCCCCATCATATCACATGCAGTCTGATTTGATGCCAGGACAACATATGTGTATCTCTATCAAAAATGGTCCAGGTCGTCCCCATTCTATATTTTTATAGCAACGTTTATTTCTTTAAGACGTAGCCTATAGCACCAACATATTCCCTACTGTCAGGACTGCTAGTATGGGTAAGAATATGACATTCGTTGATGCGTGAGGTTCTTGGGATACCCTCATAGTTACGTTGCTACTATTTACAGGGAATTCTCTTTATTCGCATCGTGAGATCGTGACACCTGCCTGGCTAAAGACTATAGTCTGCAGCTACAAGGGTACTTAATAGCCTGACCTTGGGAAGGGAGTGACAGCTTGTTAACATAGGTAGCTATACCCAGGTCAATTGTGCGATCGTCGTCTCCCAGTAGTCCATTAACAAATACGGCATAAACGTTATCGAACTATGTAGAACTATGAAAAACACTGCCTCTCCCCTTACCCTAGGAAACATAAAACGATTTCGATTCCTAAGTGTTATAGTGAGTATTATTCTGCTGATGACTGCCAACGCTTTTTCACAAGAAACTCGTGTACACTAATATGAGGGCACTAAGGGACTGGTGAGAGTTTCTGAGGTTTCTGTAGGTATACAATTCCATGTCCGCTAATGCAGCATGGCTATGACAAGGCCACATTAAGGTACTATCTTTACTGTATTCCTTCACCTCCAACTTAGCACCTTGTACTAAGGAATAAGCAGAGCATATGTTTCCCTAATCGTAATAATACCTACACTAGTCCCCAACCATTTCAATAGTGAAGGCAAATAACAATATGACGATGCATAAGTTAAATTTCCTAGATGTTAGCAAGGTAGATGTTAGTGGTAGAAAGTCTGATTATAGCATTTTCGAGGTTAGTAAATAGGTATGACGAGATATATACGGTACTGCCTACCTACTAGGTAGGACGAACTATTAGTAGATAGGCACGATGAGTTATGGCTCATGAACGGAGACTAGGTAGACTGAGAATTAAGTTCAGCCCTATCATTTTATTCTGTACACTACCTACACTACATACATACATACATACTTACATAATGTAGTTCATGCTTGTGGATGTCTAACGGACTATCCGTGGTAGTGGTACAACATTTGCTGTATGCGTACCTACAGTAGAGATGTACCCGCCGCAATCTATTACCTTTGGTTTACTGGTTGATTGGATTTTCAATTTCTACCGCCCAAGGTAAAGAAAATCTTATCACTTAACTGTCTGACCTACCTGCCTACACAGTAATGTAAAAGTCAAAGCCACTACCAGTGGGTAGGCTCAGATTGACTTGGTGTGATTGGTTAGACTTGAATCAGTCACCTACCAGTCTACCTATCCGATATCTGGTGAAGTCTAGTGTATCTAGTCGTGTAGGTGTCCATATCGCTTGTAATTAGGGGAAGGCGGGAATGGGGGAATACGGGAAAAAGAAGTGGGTCTCATCTTCTGGACCTACATATATGCACCCCCTATTTCCTCTACACTTAGGTAAGTACCTAGGTACACTGCCTAGACCTAGGTAGACTAGAGTACGGCACAGTCTAGTGTAGGTGTTACTTAGCGATACTAACAACTAAAAATCTACGCCGCCTACACTACCTAGAGTAGGTGCTTTACCTTTAGGAGGTACTTAGACTAGGTATGCGAAGTGTCAGCTGAAAATCTTATCTGCTCTGACAAACGTGTTTCGCCCTTTTCCCCATTTATCGTCCCCCATATTTGTCTTGTCTCATTCCATCATTTCTACACAACCCAACTGTCAATCTCCTCGTCCTTCGATATCTTCCATATTCTACCGATTCGATTTTATCCGTCGCCTCTTGCCGGTCTCCGTGACCGGCTCCAGATGAACCTCCCAGTCACTGGTAGTCGGTAGTTGGTAGTTGGTAATTGGTAGTCGAGCAGATCGTGACTACTGCCATCGCCTGACACGCTCCGAGACATCACCGTCTTTAGCCAGTGCTTTTCCGCCAACAGTTTTTCACCAGCGTCTGCCTGCTTGCCTTGAATCTCTCGCCTCCTACTCGCCGTTCCCATCGCGCCAACCATCAATTATTGCATTCAGGGACCTTCCCCTTGTCGCTCGTTATTCGCTCCAGTTGACGACAGACTCTACACGGCCCATTTACATCCACCCGAGTCGTCTTTGCAGGAAGCTATTACGGATAGATAAAAAGCTCAACTGAGTTTCTCGCGATTGCCCGATTGTCGAGGTTGGAGTATAGGCTTCCTCCCTTTACATACGCATGCAAGCCGGCGATCTAGACGCATCATAACTAGCTTTGTTATTCTTGTTGCTAGGTCTAGGTTAATATTCCATCCTGGCCTATTCCGCTCAAGTTTACGCCGGCTTTGAAACCTACAGCAGTATCATAATCAAGCGTCGTGTAAGGATTACACGGCATGCGCCGCGTGCATACGCTTGCATTATCTAGGGAGTTTTGAATCCTACTTCATACCTGCTGAGTCCGCGATGGATATCATAAGACGCGCATATCGCCGCGTGCCATTGGCAGTAGGCGCCTCTCCGTTGCCTACAGCCGATGAAAAGAGGAATGGTCGTCGAAACCAGCTCCACGCACGTCTGGCTTTTTTACGCAGACCACTTCGGTTAAGGGGGAACTCAAGTATCTCGGTGCCTTTAGGTGTCGTCGTCCTCTTCCCATGCATTGTCTTAATACTTATATTGGTGCTATTTGTGAGGCACCCAAGCTCTCCTGGGAGGATACTGATCCCCGCTGGCTCCCCACCGGCCATTCGGTATGACTTGCCCCATAACGATGCTTTCTACGATAGCCGGTTTCTAACCAAGTATGACCAACAGAAAAATTAGTGAGGAACATGATAAGGTCTTTGTGACTGGCTGTCTTGAGCCCGATACGTCGAAACCTCGAGCGAATGCTGCCTTTGTGGTGCTTGCGCGAAACAAGGAGTTAGAGGGTGTTATCCAGTCAATCAAATCAATCGAACGTCATTTTAATCGATGGTATCATTATCCATACGTCTTTTTAAATGACGGAGACTTCAACCAGACTTTCAAGGACACTGTTCGCAATTACACCTCTGCTCCTGTCGAGTTCGGCAAAGTTGGCCCAGATATGTGGGGTTACCCAGATTGGATCGATCACAAAGTGGCAAAAGAAGGTATCGCTAAACAGGGGGATGCTGCCGTCATGTATGGCGGCCTCGAGAGTTATCATGCGATGTGCCGATTTTACTCGGGGTGTGTATTCTCCGACTAATATTCACTAATGTCTACTAACACTGCGCTAGATTCTTTTATAAACACCCGCTCCTTGCCAAGTACGAGTGGTACTGGCGGTTGGAGCCCGAGATCAAGTACTTCTGTGACATTACGTAGTAAGTTTGATCGACTCCTGCATGATCTTTCTATTCCTAACTTGATCAAAGTGATCCTTTCTTGAAGATGATTGAAAGCAACAAGACATACGGCTTTACAATTGCTGTAAAAGAACTTCGGGAGACTGTGCCTAACATCTTCCGTTACGCTTCTGCTTATAAGCGCCTCAACAATATAACCTCACAGGGCCTCTGGGAAATGTTTGTCGAACCCAAGGAAACTCCACCTCGTCCCGAAGATGATCCCAATTACAAACCACCCTTGCCTGAAGAGATTTTGCGGGCTGAGCCCGGTCGTGGCTTACCCGAGATTGACCCCGAAGCCATGGATGGTGAGAATTACAATATGTGCCATTTCTGGTCCAACTTTGAAATCGCGAGGCTCAGCTGGTTCCGAAGCAAGGAGTACGAAGCTTTCTTCGAGATGATGGACCGTAGTGGAGGTTTCTGGATGGAAAGAGTACGTCCCGCCGAAAATTATTCTGTAGTCTATCAAACTAACCAAATATCTAGTGGGGTGACGCCCCTATTCATTCACTCGCTGCCGGCGTTTTGCTAGCCCCTCGCGATATTCACTATTTCCGCGATTTTGGTTACCGACATACCACTATTCAACACTGTCCATCCAATGCCCCAGCCCGACAATTGCCTCGAGAGCCCTTCCTCGAATTGACTACTACCGATGAGAAGGCTCGCGTCGAGGAGGACGAATACTGGGAGCAATGGGATGAAGAAAAAGAGAACGGCGTTGGATGTCGTTGCCGCTGTGACACAGACATAGTGGATGTCGAGGGCAAAGAAGGTTCCTGCCTCGCCGAATGGGTTGATGTTGCCGGCGGTTGGGCAAGCCCATAACTGTAGGCAGCAATCAGCAACACGATTGACGCCAACCATGAATCCTCTATACACACCTCGCTCAACTAATGAAGATGACGACGATGGACCAATCACGCCGTGAGGTTGGAATAACACCAGGGAAACTAAAGAATAGTGGTCCTAAGACAAACCTCACTACTTGATGATGCCTCTATAAAAGCAGAAACGAAGTTGCATGAAATCCAGGGTTATGAGTTGGTTTACAGAGCCTGGGACTTTGGTCTGTTCACTCTACAGGAGTCATCGAGACCTATGGGCCGTACATGTAGAGGGGCGAAGGAGCCGGCGATGTTGCTTCGCATACATATACTGGGTTTGATATTACAGATACATAATATTATATTTTCACGGATTACCATCTACCACTACAAGCTACAATTCGCTAGCAAGGATATCGAACATGACATGAAAAATATTAGCTGTATTATGCCCCAGTATTCACATTTGATGTTATGAAATACTTCTATTTTTTATTTTGGCGATTAGTGAGTAATTTACTTAATCTCATACTACATATCTAGTAGTTAGTTTAATCCAGCCTCTTATGGCCATTACCTCTAGTTGGACTACAACCGTGTCCTCATAGCATATATCTCAACAACAAACTAATTACTGGAAAACCAATTGAGGAAAAATAAAGATAGCGAACGAAAAAAGGTATACGGAACAAAAGAAAGGTTTCTTGATTTCGCCCGGACTCGAACCGGAGACCTTCAGTGTGTTAGACTGACGTGATAACCAACTACACCACGAAACCATACTAATTGATGTTGATCCTGTGGCATAAGTCGAATGGTAATGGACAGTCAGATTGCCAAGACAGCCCAACTATCTCTCAGCATCACCCCAACCCGGGCTAATTAGTGATTCCAACAGAGCTTTCATACCGAGCCATTATTTCAATGATTCCAGTTTTGTTTCTTGGGCGGGTTGTGGTCAGTTTTCGAAGTCGTTATCAGCTACGAGACGTGGGTAGTACTGGAGATTGCGCTCACATGTAGTAGAAGTCTGGACTGCCCGAAAAATCTTTAGCTGACCGTGAGCTATTCAGCACTTGATCTTTGTTTTAACTTTGACGGTCGGCCCTCGGAGAGATACATGTCCATCTACAACACGTCTGAAATGGACCATTTTTATTTTGCAAAGTCGTGGCGAAATCTCCGAGCCTATAAACGTCGTTATAGCTAACTCCTGGCCCTACTCGCTCTACACTTGGTACCCATGAACAGCTTGGTGCGGCATATACGCCCGGCCACGTGGGCATCAATGCCGGGATGAGATCTGTGCTTTCCCTTGCTGGCCATATTCACAGGTTAAACTATGTGATGTGAACTGTTCTATTCGGCCCTCCCTAGTAATACGACAGCGCGATACATGACTCTTTGACCCGTGGTGTATGGTTAAATAGTAGTGCATACTAACATCGTTGTTGTGTGATACACAGATCTACGGGCTGATCCAGGACGTAAATTCACTATACCCGGCCGTGCAGATGCTGAGCTCTACGCTCTTGCATCTGTTTATTGATCACAAGCCATATTGCCGAGGAGGTTGGAGAAGGGCACACACTGCTGGATTCGTTAGAATCAATGTCTAGAAAGTAAAGTAATGTGATGAATGATGGCATGATGAAATTGTTGTCTAAAACAAGGGCACTGTGAAGTGTCAATCAACACTGTTGTCTAGCTTTCTAGCTATTTGTGAGGAATCATTTAACCATGTTACCCATTTAGTAGCCTTTGTCACCTAGACTTCGCCCTATCTGAAAGGGATGATTTGTATAATGTTATAAAACCCACCGGAACGGGGCGTTACTCAATCAATGTGGAATCTCCATTGTTTATATTTTATTCCCACGTAGATTCGCATTTAGTCACTCGAAACGTCATTAAGGCTCTCGGAAGCCAAAAGAAGATGTGCCCAACAAGATTGCCCTAAACCTGTCGGGAAACCTCGCTTGATCGAATGGAGACTGTGCCGACATGCTCGCGGGACCGGACCCCCAGAGCGTTGTCCTCATTTCGACCCGGCCGGAATATGCTCTGCGATGCGACCGGTATCCTTCTGCAGCCAAAGATGCGCGGTGCAGAGCCTAGACGAGGTCTTCGAGGGTATTGATAAGTTGAAGGAAAGTGCATTGAAGCTATCAGCACAGCAAACCCAAGCTATCCGGCGCTCAAAGGAATTGTACGAAAAAAGCGACAAGTTGGGAGATTTGGCAGCCCAGACCTTGTCGAAATGGAGTAGAAATACAGGTCAACCAAAGATCGCGAGGCCCAAGGCACATCATAAAAGAGGCAGGCAGGAGGCTGGAATACACCGAGATAGCAGCAGAGACGGTGCAGATGATGATTCGACTGATGACGGGAAAGAGGAGTTTAGCGATAGTATGGAGTGGGAGACGGATGCGCCGGACGGGCAAACGGGAACAGGCGGCTCTGGAAATTGTTCGGGTGATACCTTTGATGATTTGGATGAATTTTGACGCAGACATACTCTTACACGTATATGAATATTAGTTGGACCGACCTGTTTTCCGCATGAGAAAACCTGGTCGGGGAAGAGAAGGCGACATCTCGTAAAAATCACATTCTTTTATTTTCCTAGCATTGTATTTCCGCGGCGCGGAGGCGGTCATTGGAATTTCTTCCCTACTAAATCAGATGAAGTGGGAAGGGATTGGAATATTGGCGCTCTGGATTTTAGTATCGCTCTTGAATCATGCACAGGGTTTTCATCTCATAATTAGATTGTGGCGATGTCGGTATCAGGCGTAGATTGGTAAGTTGAAATCCCTTGGCTTTAAGCAGGCGGGCTACTTTCAGCAGGCTCTTTCATCTTTATACTTACCACGCTTCCACCTAATTTTAGTTGTCATGACAGTTTAAGACCCTTGCATTGATCCAAATACCCTCCAACAACGAAATTTCTAGAGAATCCGTGCAAATATGGAGATGGAGTATCGCCTACTATTTAATAATACTGCCTGTTGTTCATCGAAGTAACCGTTTATGGGCCCCGTATCCTATCCAAGTAGACGAAGGAATAGGGTAGCTCTAGCGCTACGACAGTGGAACATACCGTCAGGGCGAAACATCAAGTATCTGACAACTGCCAAGTAATGGTAGTTCAGTACATGAGTGCCTGTAAGTTCTAACTACGATGGTCATTTGGCTGGTAGCAAATAGCCCATGAAATATGTGAGCCAAAAAAGGGTCTTGATTTTCGCGTCACCTCGGGATATCTCTATAAGGAACTGGGGAAAATTTCCCCGGCGGAAATGATCAGAAAACTTGGGTATACGAGGTAGGTGGTCGTAAAGAGTCATCAATTGGGGTATATTGTATGAACGACGTCTTCAATGCAGCGCCACTCAAGCGCATAGGCTCCCTACTTTCCCACATGCATTCTAGTCCTCACCTCCGCCGCTTCTTCGTGAAAGCACCCCGTTTCCGGGGCCCGCCGTCCTCGATATCCGCTATATCTTTCTTACTCAGTTTCAACATGCCGTTGTTCATCCTACCAACAGCAGGGGCGTCGATGGCGGGCGAGGAACCATTCCTCCTCCCCTTAGCCGCCTTCTTGCTCAGGCTAGAAGCGGCAGGTCGCTCCAGCACAATGCCGTTTTCGCGTGCCTCGCGCCGACGCTTCGCCTCCCGTTCCTCGGCGGTGGCTTGAATCCCTTTCCGAAACGACATGGGCATCTTGGCTTGCTTGTATATCGATGTCTTGGAGCCCAACGCCGACAGCCGTAGATCGGTGGCTAGATGTCGGTTGCGCCCTACGTGTTCCATCGCGTTCCCAGACTCTCCGCTGCCAATCGATGCGGACGAGAAAAGGTGGCTTTCCGCTAATAATCTCTGCAAGGCGAGATCGTTCTTTAGTAATGATGGCGCGTCTTCGTCCGTTGTTGTTGATTTCCCTTTCTTGTTTATAGATGATGAGGCGGCGTCTGAGGTAGGTACGGGAGGTCGTGAAGATAGCCAAGCTCGGCTTTCGCGCTTATCGAGGGTAGCATTTGTGGCTGTTGAGTGTGTGTCGGTATGTGATACGACTTCGACGATGGTAGAGGTAGTCGAGGACTCGTCCTCCGCTTCATCCTCTGAGAAGCCACCCCATGAATCGTCGTTCGAGCCATCCGAATCCGAGGCGGATTCTTCTCCTATTTGGGGTTCTGCGGCTGCGGTTGGTGTTGGTTTTGCCGTGGGGAATAACGGCTTGAATTGGGCCTCGAAGAATCGGGCTAATTTCGCTTGCACCTCCTCCGAAGATACTGAAGGGTCAGCCTTCTGTATGCGCGATTTCCGCTTTCCCAGTACCGTTGCCATTAGGATCGTTTTGCGTCTTTTGCTACTTAATACTAATAGAAATGGGTGTTTGGGCGTTTGGATGACTTGAAGCTGTTGAAGTTGGGATCGACGAAAAATTAATGTGGAGAAGAACAGCCTTGCAGCAACCCCGGATTGAGCCAACCAAATCGGTCAATTACAGCTGTGTCATGGCAACACCCCCGCCCAGCCGCCTAGCCTCACGAAGTAAGTTGGATATCCTTAGATAATGCGATTTCGCTTAACCCTCCACTACTACTTATAATAGTATGAGCTAGTAGCTTCATAGTAGTGCCTCTTGGTGTCTCTTAAGTGAAGCCATCGCTTATTTTGCAGTCACCTGCCGGCTAGGTGTCTAATCAAAAATGACGCGCTTCAGACCCTGTATAGATCTTCATGCAGGCCAGGTCAAACAGATAGTGGGAGGCACTCTCGACAGCTCCACTTCTGAGCTCAAGACAAATTATGTGTCGAACCATCCCGCCGGCTTTTATGCGAAACTATACCGTGACAATGCACTCGAGGGAGGTCATGTCATAATGTTGGGTCCCCGAAATGATGAGGCCGCACAGGAAGCGCTAGCTGCATGGCCAGGGCACCTCCAAGTCGGAGGTGGCATCAATGACAAGAATGCCGCTTTGTGGATCGAACGCGGTGCAAGTAAGGTTAGTCAATCCTATAACACTGTTCCAGTCTGCTTCGTACGACTACATACGGTATCACATCGGAACAGTCGCAGGGTCGCTAAGAATGTGTCGACTGGTAGGTCATTATCACATCCTTCCTTTTTCCAGATGGCCAGTTCAGCCGGGAACGGCTCGACGCCGTGTTGGCAGCTTTGGGTGGCGATAAGAATAAACTCGTCATCGATCTTAGTTGTAGGCGTCAAGGCGATGGCAGATGGTTTGTGGCTATGAATAAGTGGCAGACTATCACGGATATGGAGGTAACCGAAGGTGCGTTAAGGATCTTCCAATGAGATTAAGACGACTGACTGACAATGGGGTATATAAGAATCAATCAAGAGCCTTGAACCATACTGCACCGAGTTCCTCATTCATGCTGCGGATAACGAGGGGTTGCAGAAAGGGATCGACGAGAAGCTAGTTGAGCGACTTGCTGCCTGGTGTAGCGTACCCGTGACGTATGCAGGCGGCGGGAGGAACTTGAATGACCTAGAACTCGTGAAGAGACTGACCGATGGCCGAGTAGACCTGACTATCGGGAGTGCGTTGGACTGTTTCGGTGGAACTGGAGTTAAATTTGACGATTGCGTCAAGTGGAATGTGCAGCAAACGTCATAATCACATTCAAGCACGTGTATTCTGTAGTTCAAACCGCTTTAGATAAATGAAATTGCTAGATGTACCTAAACCGCGCAGTATTTTTTGTGAGCAAGGGCCAACCGAAACAAATGTACGTACACGCTTCATTTAATCATCACTTAAGTAGCCGTACTCTCCAAGCACACATCTCCTCGTATCCTACCTAACTTCGTAAAGGGGCCAACAATGACTACGATCTCAACTCTTCTAGCTCTAGCTCTAACTGTCGGATTCGCTCACTTTGGTCGGGAGACCCAGATCCTACTCGCTTCTTTAACGAGTCAACTTCGGCAGTCAGGCGCTCAATATGTTGACTTTGGGCACTCAGCATCTTAGTTTGCGTCTCTAGCAGCACTTTAATTTGATCTAGTGCTGTCTCTACAACTGGACCCCCTGAGCTGATGGGAGATTCCGTTGGGATAGGACCTGATGTCGTTGGCGTTGGTTCTGATGTTGGCGGCATGATGGATGGGGCAGACTTTGGCAGTGGTGCGGAGGTAATTCTCGTTGGCGACGGTGCCTTAGGCTCAAAACGTGCGGGCATCACGCTCCGCTGTGACGGCTTAGAAATCTCATCGAAGCTCGAGGGCTCCTCGACATCGTCGTTCTTGTCTTCGTATTTGGAAGCTAGTGCTGCCATAGAGCTCTGCTGTTCCTTTATGGAGGAAGAACGAACACTAACCGGTGCGGGAGTAGGCTCTGGCGCTTTCTGAGGGGCCGGTACCGAAGCTGGAGCTGGGGTAGGGGCGGCTGGCTTGTAGTCGGCTGGCACTTCAACAGGCGCGTTTCCCTCATAGATGCTCTCAAAGTCGATTTTAGATGGAACACCACTTTTCCCGGCTACCCACTCTTCAGCGCTAACGGCTGGTTTCACGCCAACACATGGTGGATAAATGTCGGATTGGAAAGTCTCAGCACGCCGAGGAACGGTGAAGGAAATAGGTTCGATATATGTATCATTAACGGTCTTATAAGCCCTCATCACCTCGTTTTCGTGGACCTAGGAAGAATTAGAATCAGAACTATGTTCTTCTAGTGTTCGTGGCAACTCACATTTACGCCACGCTTAGGCACGAATGCGAGTCCGCGTTGGGGATCTGGTGATTTGTATTCCGACAAGAATTCAAATTTGTCGTTCTCGTACTCGAAATAGCGGATATTGCCATCACTAGGAGCAGGTCAGATATACCTAGTCACGCGTATTCATTGAAAGTGAGACCTACCCCTTTCCAGCAAGGTAAAGACAGTTGCAGCCATCATCTTGAAAAACAAGTCAGCGTCGCCCCCATTCTAGCTAGTATAGAAAAGGGAAGCGTACCCCAGAAAGGCATGCAAACACCAGAAATGCTGTCGAGCACTGTAAAACCACCAATGGGGTTAGGGTTGCCTGGTTCCCATAGAGCAAGTTGCCGGTCGCTCATCTTGGAGAAACCGGTGGTAGCAACTCGGTTATGTTCTCCGAGCCAGACTGCTCGGCTGTTCTTTGCACCCTCATGCCCCGGGCTCTCATGAGCGGGCCTCTCTTGACGAACATCCCACATCCTGAGTTTCTTGTCTCTGGATGTTGTGACTAACATGGTTCCATCGGCATTCCAAGATAAGCTCTGCACGATGTCGGGGTGTTTGAGAGTGTGCGCAGCAGATCCAGCGGTAATATCCCACAGTTTGATGGTGAGGTCTCCGGAAGCAGAAGCGAGGATATTTTCGGCGGCGGGGTTGAATAGAACCTGTCCGACCTTCCGAGAATGGCCCTTTAATTGGGCGGAGGGGGCGACGTCGGAGGGCTCTTCGGCATCGGTGAGCAGACTGAATCCCTCAGGAACTTTCCATATCATGACTTTTGCATCGTCGGAAGCAGAGGCTATCACACGATCATTAAAAGGATGCCTGGAGCAAGGTTAGATGTGCACTGAAATGATCAATCGATTGGGGGGTTTTGTCGCGTGCGCACCAATCGGTATCGAGGACGGCCGCTGTATGGCCGCGAAATAGAGGAATGACGTCCGGAAGCTTTCCTCGTTCGTCTAGAGGAATAACCGCAAAGGCACCTCCTCCGCTGGCTTCCCAATTGACTGCAAGATACTCGGGGTTGGCCTATCGGGACCCGTCCACATTAGTACATCCTAGTAGAGGCTCGTTGCGGGTTTTAGATTCGAGTTGGATGGGTTGTATGACGGCTGAACGGACCTTGATCAAATTGGTGTCCCACGCATTCCTGCTAATACGTAAATTGTCATAGCAAAACTCCTTTCGAGTAGATTTACCGAAAACATGCCCTAGAGTAGAAGGTTAGACAAGCTGGCGTGATCGGACGAGGCAACAGCATACGGTACTTGGACGCCCGAACAAAGCGACCGGCCATGTTTGGAACGGGATCAAGAGCTACAAGACGGCAGTTTATTTATCGATCAGGTCGTCTGCGCAGCGTGTAGGGCAGAGAGCAGGGCAGAGAGCGAGCCAGTCGCGAAAAGGCGCAAAGGTTCTCTCGTGTTTGAAATCTAGAGTTAAAGGAGCTTCGTCCTCACAGCTGTCATCAATTACCTAAAGGATCAACCAAGGCCCAAGTAGCGATTCGATGAGCGAATGAGAAGTGGGGGTTCATGCATATCAGCCCCTGAACCTAAGGTGTAGGTACCCCCTAGCGAAGGGTACGTACTCGTCGATTTTGGTTGCTAGGGCTACCTATCTCCTACCCATCTTCTGCAGTACCCATAACCTAACCCAGCAAGTACCTAGGTATATTAATCTACCCTCTTAAAATACAAGAGTACTAGGTAGTGTATTTAGCAAATACATACACTGCTACTTACATACATAAACACAAGTTGATATTCAGACCAATAGTTTAGTGAACTGGGCTAGGAGTGGTACAAGGCAGGTAGAATGGTAGAAAGGTATAGTAGCAGGGCTTTGTAGATAAAACGACGATACGTGCCCCTATATGTAGATACCTAGTGTACTTACCAGAGCGTCGAATCCAGTTTGCAAAAGTTGTTTCTAGATGGTACTGCGTTTCATGTTTTAATGGTAATGACAACCTCGAGTCTGAAACAGGTATATTCATTGCTTGTCAGGCAGATACCTATGCGATCCTGCTTTTTCATATCTAGATTTCCTATCACGTGCCAGAGAAATAAGCCGAGTCTGTTTGCACAACCGTCACCCGACTGTACTTGGGAAAGCTAGATACCAATGGCAGAAGACTAATAGCTTACTACAGCCAACGAGTGAGTATATAGAACACCCGGCTATTGTTACGATAGCAGGGAAATACTTGATCTATAGCCCAGGGTTAATCACCAAGGCGATTTAAAACTCCTCCCACGACATTATGAAAACTCTATACAAAAGCAACCCCCATAGAGATGTGGAAGTTGTAAATCTCTACGAAACATGAAAGACATAGGATACTTTCTTGCTGAATCATTTTCGAATTAGATAAGAACACTATCTCGAAGAACTAACCCATG
Source organism: Xylaria digitata (assembly GCA_022495195.1). Taxonomy (NCBI): domain Eukaryota; kingdom Fungi; phylum Ascomycota; class Sordariomycetes; order Xylariales; family Xylariaceae; genus Xylaria; species Xylaria digitata. The sequence continues at coordinate 31,767 of MU377225.1, forward strand.
AAGATTTGAATAGAGTTCGAATGCTAGTTTCAATACATAATCTTATCTTCCCGAAAGAACCACCAACAAGCAGCACAGCGAAGTTACCTAAGATACGGTTGTGGTAGTGTTCAATTTGTAGCACTTCGCAGTCGGGATGGATTCACCCTGATCCCACTAAAAGAATGGTTAGGGTGAAATAAACCAGTTTCGGAGCTAAGGCACCTACATGTTCATGAACACAACCGTCAACCCAGCGCCATCGATCTGTGGTCGAGTATCTCGCATACGACATGTTGGTGCTAGCATCGAAGCACCAAGCCGTGCCCTGTTCGTTGCCTAACTTATTCCCATTGCAGAAAAGGGGCCAGATGACTTTGGGGCCGCTCTGGCTGTATGACGCTCGAAATTAGTTTTTGCTATTGTGAGTTCGGCCGATGAACGTTGTGAAAGTGTGGAACACTTTCAAGGCCTGGTTCTAGCCGTTCATGCTGAATTTATACTCGTGAAAAGACGAGAGTAACAAAGAATGGGCTTGAGAACTACTTACTATCCTGGATGATGTTGCTATTTGGTGAAATCACTGTTTAGCCCTCACTCTACGGATATACCGCCGTTCCAATTCTAGTTTGAAAATAAACACTTACGATGTAGGACGAATCGATCAGCGAAAACATGGTCCTAGGATCACCGTCGACTACAAAAGCGCGGTAAAACTTATATGCCCTTTGTGCTGTCTCCTCGACCGATACGGTTGGGTCTGGCTGGCAGAGAGCTGGGGGTGCACTTAAGTTGCATAGATTCTCTCTCTTGTAAAAAGGTTCATGGCGTAGAGAGATGTCCCCGGCCGGTGCGGCTAGGACGATAGGAGCCAAGATGGCTGTAACGAAGGAGAACAACAGCTGCATTTTAACGATGATGAAGCAAAAAAGAGGAAGCGGGAAAAGAGGCAAGCTGAACTACATCATCAGTCTAGATGATGGGATGCTTATTGAATATATAGACAGGCATCTTATGACGCGGGGCAGTTTTGAATACCAAGATTGTCGCTAATTTAGCCACGTTGAAAGCAATCTACAACAATCTATTTAAACTACACGAATGAAACCTGAGCCGGGAGGTGATGTGGATAAGCATGCCAATCTAAGACTCGCTTGAGGGGCGAGCAAGAGTGACATGTTCAATTGGGAACATTCGGGGAAGATCACCACATTGTTGAATACTGATGCAACATATGATACAGCGAAGTCTGCGTCGCTTATAATGTGGTGCTCATGCAGCGAACGATTACGCTACTCATATTAAGCAGGGGATAATTCTCGGTAAAGAGTCAAGATGTGTAATGCTGCTTAATTTTTTAGATAGATTTTGATGCCCGGTTAGACTTATGCATGGTCTGTCTTGCTTGAAAATATAAGATTTATGGATACAAGACCCTACTCAGGTTTTGTTATAGTAGGTATATGAGAGGCACTGTGAGATGTACCTAAGGCCACTGTATGGGGTGGCCGTTGAGTAGGTACTTAATGTACCTAGAAGGGTGTATTGAATTTACATAGTGAATTAACGTTATAGTGTAGCATTATTCAGCCACACCTAGCCACCTTTCTATGCCACAATACCTACTAGTAGGAAGGTTAGACACCTCCTGAAGCTCTCCTAAAGTCGCCAAGTGCGCGTGACTTACCACCTACGTAGGTATGTAAGTAAGTACCTAACCTATGTATACACCCAGCTGCTTGCGCGCGTCAGGACGCGACAGAAACCTTGGCGCTTTACCTGTTTAGGCACCACCTTTTTTTCCCTAAGCGGCGCATCAACTAGCAGCCAGCCTGCCGACCTTTCTTGAGTTCAAGTCTTGCCGCTATCACCACACACTTCCCGCCTCGAGAGTCTGTTATCACAACAGCAACAATATTGAAAATGGCAGCTATGTGAGTATATTCGAAAGTAGGCTGCGTGATACCTGGACACTAACTTGAAGCTCTCAATAGCGAGCAATTCGACAACATCTACCTAGACTTGTCCAAGGAGTCCGGAAAGTGCAGATTCGCCGAGAATGGTCTGGGCTGGAAACCCTCTTCCGGCGGCAACACCTTCACACTCGATCGCGGCGACATCGCCTCTGCACAGTGGAGCCGTGCCGCTAAAGGCTTCGAAGTCAAGATTCTAAAGCGATCCTCCGAACTCGTCCTTCTCGATGGCTTTCAACAGGAGGACTTCGAGCGTCTAGGCAAGCTCTTCAAGCTTTGGTACAGCATCAATCTCGAGTCAAAAGAACACGCACTGAGAGGCTGGAACTGGGGAAAGACCGAATTTAGCAAGGCCGAGCTGGTCTTCAACGTCCAGAACAAACCATCTTTTGAGATTCCCTACACCGAGATATCGAACACCAACTTAGCTGGCCGCAACGAGGTCTCCGTTGAGTTCACGCCCTCGAACGAAGATGACACGGGAACAAATGGCCACCTAGGAGGTGCGAGAGGACGGGGAAAGAAGTCTGGCGCTGGAAAGGACCAATTGGTCGAGATGCGATTCTATATACCCGGCACTACCACTCGCAAGGAGACCGAAGGTGAAGAAGCAGGTAGTGATGCGGAGCAGGAGGAGAAGAATGCCGCGACTCTATTCTATGAGACTCTCATGGACAAGGCTGAGATAGGCGAGACTGCCGGTGATGCTATTGCTACTTTCCTGGAGGTTCTCCATCTGACTCCACGGTATGTTTCCACCCATCCTTTTCTGCTTGAGATTTTTTGACTCACATCCTCTAGTGGACGATTCGATATCGACATGTACGAAGCGTCATTTCGCCTTCGTGGTAAGACATACGACTATAAAATTCAATACGACGCCATCAAGAAGTTCATGGTCCTTCCCAAACCCGACGAGTTACATTTCATGCTTTGCATTGGCTTAGATCCACCTCTCCGCCAAGGCCAGACCAGATACCCCTTTGTCGTAATGCAGGCGAAGAAGGATGAGGAGGTTACTATTGACTTGAACCTTACCGATGAAGAGCTCAGTCAGAAGTACAACGGAAAACTGGACGCGCATTACGAACAGCCTCTCCATCAAGTCATCACCTACATTTTCAAGGGCCTCGCCAATAAGAAGATCACATCGCCAGCTAAGGATTTCATGACACATCGCCAGCAGTATGGTATCAAGTGTTCCATTAAAGCAGCCGAAGGTTTCCTGTACTGCCTCGAAAAGGCGTTCATGTTCGTACCGAAACCCGCCACATACATATCTTACGACCAGACAGCGTCTATCACGTTCTCGCGCGTTAGCGGAGCTGTCTCTGCGTTATCGACTTTCGACATTCAGGTTGTAATGAAGAGCGGGCCATCACATCAATTTAGCAACATCAACAGGGAAGATCTGAAAGCCTTGGAAGACTTCTTCAAGCTCAAGGGCCTACGTGTTAAGAACGAGGTCGACGAAGAAGCCAACATGCTGGCGGCGGCGCTCCGCGAGGAAGCCATGGACGACTCTGAAGAGGAGGTCGTTGGCGCCGGGGCCGACCGTGGATCCGCAGACGAGGATGAAGAGTCCGTCGATGAGGATTTCAGGGCCGAGAGTGAAAGCGACGTAGCGGAGGAGTATGATTCGGCGCACGAGTCGGACGGCTCTGGAAGTGACGAGAGCGGCGTCGACGACGAAGACGAAGATGAAGATATGGGTGACGATGACGAGGAAGAGGAAGAGGAAGATAAACCCAAGACGAAGAAGCAAAAGACAAAGTGAAAGTCTTCACTACGGTGAGAAACTCTGGTTTGTCTTCTTCGGGCTCGGTCCGCAGGCACCGAACATGGGATATCCCTTACTTATTTGTCATGGTACTTTTTGAGCTTTGATCTTGGGTGGTAAAACTCGGCGTTGGGGAGTGTAGGCCAGCTCGGCTCTAGTCATATTTTCTCGCTGCTTTTGATCGATTCTACGTGAGCCATCCATATAATGAAGAAATGAGAAAAAACGGGATGGTATACATGGCGGCGTTGATGCCGTGAGAGGAAAGATGAAGGCGGAACGGACAGGATAGGACATCGATCCGCGTCGCCCTGCGTATAAGGGCGGGGACACTGTCGTAGATGAATAGAACTTCCTGATGGGATGAACTAAAATATGTGAAATAAGTTTGCCGTGTGCTGTGAATCATCGATGTATTTAGACTTGTGACTACAAGCTTTACGCACACAAGGGTTTGTTCTACAGTCGTCACATAGAAATGGAGGAGTATGGATCCCGGCTACCACGCGAGATGTGGTCAAGTCAAGAAAACAAGAATATCATCCAAAAATCAAGTCAAGTGTATCGGAATTACGAATCCTACAATCGGTACAGAGAAAAATTTAGTATCAGACAGTGACCCGAAACATCATTCCATCATGCAAGCGTTGACCAAACCATGTGGTCTTTCCCTCTTCTCGTCTCGTCTGTTCTCTTTCTCTCGCTCGCGTGTACCCGTTTCCAGCACAATGCACCATAAGTAAACCAGTAAAGTAAATGAAGGCAGCCCCATCTAATTGGCCGACAAATTATTTTCTCGAAGACGTGCCCTCACGAAAGCATGGAAAAGGAAAAAGAAATAAAAAATAAACAGTGGAAGACAAAACGAAAACGCTATCTGAGTGAAGACGATTTCGTCCGTGATGAAACGCATATTCCATCAGTAGTTGCATCTAGACGTGGCGTTTCGTGCCCTCCCAAATGCGATTTCAGCGAATTCATGATCATCAATCATGAACAGAAGCGAAACAAGGCATAGCCTTATAGAATCATACTTTTGGTTCTTGAGTGAAGCCGTCTGTCATCCGCTCGTTTGCGTAATGACTCCTCCCGCTTAAGGACAAGTTCACACCACTTGCGACGCGAGTTGACGCCTGTTCCTTCGTCGTCATCACCACCACGGCCAATGACGTCTCCGAGGACTTTCATCCAACCTTCTTTATCTTCGGGTGTATCGGCGTAGAAGTCAATAACTTCGCCGTTGTTGAAGCGGATGCGGAAACCCTCCTCAACAAACATGTACCCCTCTTCCTCTTCGGCAAATGCGGAGCGACGCCTCTTGCCATTGCGGCCCGTTGTTTCGGGATTTGTCAATTGTCGGCGGTCATCAATGAGACGCTTGGCATTTGACAAGTTGATAGTAGCACGCGGTTGCCGCGTTGTTTCGTGGTATGCTGTCAGCTTGGTGCCCACAAGCTTGAAATAGCGACGGCGCCAATACTAAAAGGTATATTAGCTTGATTATCTCATAAGGTTTGATCAGTGGTACTTACAGGACAATCTCCTCCCTGTTGGCTAAGATGGCCCTCCCAGTTGCGGCTTAGTCTTTCTTCGGCAGCCTTGAGCTCCCGGATGCATGAGTTCATGCTCTTGGGCATATCATCATCCGTGCTACCCTTAGGGTGGGGCACGAAGAGGAGCTGGACCTCTAGTTTACCGATCTTGTATGGAGCACGACGTACAATGCTGTTGGAGGGAATGCCAGATCGCTTGCTCTTGACACTACTTGCAAATCCAGCGTCTTCAGTCGCCCATTCATTGAAGGCGGCAATTTCTACCATGTAGGGTCTTCCATAGCATCTTGACTCGTGTTCCTTGAGGCAAACGTATGACCGGGCAAAGCTACCATCCTCAGCGGCGAGAGGAGACAGTAGATCCCAGGCCGTGGGCGCAAGGCTCATTTTGCTGGCGGCCACCCGCTGCGCTTGAGCATATGCCTCTTCCTCCGCGCGCTGACGAGCTTCTATCTCCTTGCGCTTTTTAGGACTAGCAAAAACACGAGAGAAGGCAGAGGTCTTGGGCTTCGACATCTTAATCGGTGAGGTAGGAATATGCTTGGGTTCTTTCGGTTTTTCCAACTTCACATTAAGGGTAAGCTGGAATTCCAAGTCATTTGGCACGACAAGTTCGAATTCCTGGCCGATCGGCGCATTGCGGGCCAATTCGAGCCAGGCGGTCGTAACGCAGTGCACTCCATTGTCGAGGGTTAGACTAAACCAAGTTCTCTCATCTAAACGAGGGTTAGTAAATTCGAGACGCAATCGATGGTGGGTGAAACTTACTTCTAGGGAGAGGCAGATCGAGATCTTTGACACCCATTACTTTGACGAATAGCCGTCCTCTCTCACCACAGTCTTCAATTGCTAGCTCAGCAGCTTCTTCCTCCGGTACCGAATTCATTGCGGTAGCGTTTGTTTCCTGACCAGGTAACGGTGGAACTGGGCCGTTGAAACTGGGCCCGTGTCGCTTCCTGAGGCTTCGTTTTTGTTTACCGTTCCAAGGCTCAACGGTCCACGACTGTGGACGTTGTTGCTGTTTCACGGGGGAGTTGCCAGCCGAGCGGGTGCCAGTTCGGAAGTCCTCATTCTCCTTATCGCTAGCTGTAACAAGTTTTGTGTTTTGTCGCATAAGATAACCACGCTGTTTACGATTTGTAATATTAGCACTTGACGTCGGTTCAATGGAGATGCCGCTTGTAATGGTACTCAAGGTAGTGTTTGCTTCGTTCGAACTGGACGCTTGTCCAGTGTGGCTGGCGCTTGCAGCTTCGAACGCTTTGTTTAGGGTAGCTCGTTGGAACTCAACCTTTTGTGCCTCAATAACCCTATCAAAATCGTGATCAAGACTGAGACCTAGGTCTAGATCCAAGGTCAGGCTCCTGTTCTTAAAGCTTGGATGTCGCTCTAAGAAGTCGTCACCGGTGACACTATTGCATTGCTCGGCGTCGAAGTCGCGGGACGTGCGGTTACGGTGGCGTTCTGGGATAGTCGGGACAAGAGGTGTAACCTCGCGTGTAATCTCGCGACTAACTTGTCTGCGGGCTTCACGCATTGCCTCAATATCAGAAGGGGTGGCAGAAGGTCGCGTCTTGAGTTTGGAACTGGACGCCTTAATTGTTGCCATTCGTTCGGGAATGGCAGGAGACTCGATAGGCTCCTCTTCAACTTCTTCTTCTTCTTCTTCGAAGAATCCCGACTCGTCGTCAGATACGGGGTGGTGGATAACTGATTCAGGCGTGCCAGGTTCCTCCTCCTCCTCCTCAGGCTCACCCCAGCCTGAGCCGTCATATTCTGGTTTGGAGATCGGGTGTGGAGGCGTTTGTGGTCTTGGTTTATCATCCTGCTTCTCAGGCTCCTGGTGGCTTTCAGGATGTGTTCCTTGATCCGTTTCCCTCGGTTTGGGTAGCATATAAGACTGGAAGCTGCGGGAGAAATCTGAGGTCCTAGTAGGACTGTTGACTTGGGGGAGGGTTGCGCTGAAATTGGTAATTTCACCTTCTGGTACGGGGCTAGAAGGACGAGGTGTATTTGTAGCGTCTTCTTCTTTGTGAACAAGTTGTGGGTCAGGCGATTCATCAGAATAATGACTTTCCGAATCTTCATCTTCTTCATTGCTTTTATCCGAATACGCGTCGTCATCGCTTGGTCGCTCATATAGACCATAATCACCGTCCTTGTCGTCCTCGCCTTGTTCATGCTTTATGATGCTGTCGTCGCCGAGTTCAGAAAAATCGTCTAATACCGAGTCCTCGATACTAGCGATAGGAACATCGGGATCGTAAGGAATACTATGCACAGGACCAGAATCTGGCGCCGGCGAGTTAAAGTTGTAGTCAGATGGACGGTGTAATTCCTGATTACCGTTGACACGACGCAAGATTGACTGTCGCGAAATGCTTGGGAGCTCGTAATCCATATCCAATGCGGAAATATCACCTAGTGTATCATCCGCCTCATCGGCTTCGGGTTCTACTTCTGGCCGAGGTGCCTCACGCTCAGGAGTCGAGCTGGCGATTCTATCGCGAGCACCGGCTCTCCTCATTCGTCGTTCTCGCTGTTGCTCTGCGAATGTCTTGGCCGATCTATCCGCCAATTTGGGGCTAGTTTCATCGGATAACATCATGAGTTTCAGCCGTTCCTCTAAAGACATGTGTGAATTTCCAATATTGTGGACATCTGAGTTTGAAGAAGCTGGTGGTGGTGATGGTAGATTGCGCGGAGAATTGAGCACACGCTCGGCTGTAGTTGGGATTCCATTTGAAGATGTTGAATGAGCTCGGGTATCATCCATTCCAGGAAGCGGGGGCAGTGGCCGATGTTCGCCGCTGGATGTAGAAGAGTCGGTGCGCCCATGTTGCGGACGGGCTAATGCTGGTTGACCTAGGGCACCCTCGGGCATAGGACTACTATCAAAGCGGGAGTCGAGATCACGGCGCCAATCATCCGGGCCGACAACTGGGGTCTTATCCGTGTCTTCGAGTGTAGCGTCAAAACTGTCATCTGGCAACTCTCCATCCTCACCGGGATATGGCCCATATATGTCATCGTCTTCCTCGGACTCAAAGCTGCCCTCTCGCGAGTTGGTTCCAATCGAGGACAGGTCTGGCGTCGCCATCTCATACTCATTAATTTGGGGCGGCGCAGCATCAAATGTCACCGACTTCGCATGTCGATGGAGATATCTCCCCTCTGCCATGACGGTTTCATCGACGGAATGGTCAGAGAAGACATCATCATTCTGAGAATCATAGCTGTTTTTGAAACGAGATACCGAGAGCGAAGATTTTGTAGGAGAGGGCTGATCCTTACTCGGGGTAGGAGGCCGGTTCTGAAGTGCGGTTGGGCTGGTAATAGGTTTAGTAGGGGTATAGAGTGGCACGTTCGTCTGGCTCTCGGTGCGGCCATGGGATGAACGGAAACCAGCGAGGCCAGTGCCAGCGAAAGCATTTCCCTGGACCTTAACAAGAGGACGCTCGAAAGTGGGAATTCTAGTTGGATCATATTCTTGCTTCTGTTCCCGCGCGAACATGGTACTGTTCTTCACACGGGAAGCTTTCTCGAGGCGCTCAATAGAGGAGCGCTTAGTGGGAGATGGAGAGCCTGAACGGCCGCCATATAGGTTATTTTCACCGATACGATTGGCATTTCGGCTTTGCCAAAACAATCGTGGTGACGTAGTTGCTTCTAGGGGGGATGATTGGAATGGGGACGAGTCGGTGTTCAGGGTCATTTTCTATGTACAACACCGGTCAGCACAGGGAAGCCCATGAGTGAGTTAATCAGCCATCTGGCTAAGTAGGCAGGGAGGGCATACCTTGGACGGCGATGTCCAGCTAGGCGAGTTACGCCGTTTCTCTGTCGCAGAGATCTCAGACAACGGACGAGCCAGCCCACTCTTCACTGGCGAATGATTTGGAGTGGTTTTGGAGATGCGCAGTGGCTCCGTGACCTGTAGCAAGTCTTCAGTTGGCAAGGCACATTCCTAGGAAGCTTGGATTTAAGACAGGAGGATACTTACGGGTTGCTCTGAAGCCATGCTTAATGATATGGTTCCCAATTTCTACTAATCAGGAATTTCCCTGCCAATTCATATCTTGAAACGAAGTATACAGAGGAAAAAGATGCAAGATAGGTCGTAGAGTGGATGCGACCAGACTGCGCAGATGCTTGCGAGACGTGATGTTGTTGGACACAACCAGCCAGCAACGATCAAGCGACAACGAGCGTTGCGCGCGCAGGGTTCTAGGGAGTTAATGAGTTATTATATCAGGGAGCGTACTTGCAGTGCACAGCAATAGCAAGGAATGCAATATTGAGATGCAAGATGAGTTGGCTTGCGATTGTTACCGTCGCTTGCAGTTGTGATGAAGTGAAGAGGTAATAGTAGGAAGAGTAAAGAGTGTTGATGTGTTTCAACACGGCGTGTGTTGCAGCCTCCTCTATTTGGGTTGGACTTGAATGTAAACAGAGCAGGGGCACTAGAGCCTGACCCCACTAAACTTCCTCAAGCTCCCGGCACTACGCATTGATAGCGCCTGTATGGGCAGTCCTGGACAGTGCTGGGACAGTGCATCGACCTCAGTGGCTCCTCGTTACCATGTCAACCGTCGTCGTGCATGGGCCACTTTTATGCCCCTCTCCATTGTACATAGGAACCTACATAGGTACATAATAGCATAGCAAAATGCCCGATGCCGCCAACCAATCGCCATTCATAATTCGTCGAGGACCTGCACATAACTTGAAGTCTGCAGGCTTATTGCATCGACTTATCGTGCACCATTCCACTTTTGTGCATCAATAACGATGCTGAAACTGTTCAAGGTGGGGCATGATAATGCCCAGGCTACCATTATAAACAAATCGTGATTATGGTTCTCATAACTACCTAGTGTATTATGTAGTGTAGAGTGTACATGTATGTATGGCACATAGCATAAGTACTATAGCATACAGTATATGTGATGCAAGTTTGCAACCTTTTTTTTTTTTTTTTTTTTTTTTTTCCTGTTTTGTTTATTCCTCTCCCTTCTTGGTTGCCCTCAACCAATGCTGATAGCAAGATCCCAATGAGACAATCGTGGGCATGTTCTATACAGTACATACCTAGTGCTGCTTGCTAAGTATAGTCTGCTCTTCTTATCCTACCCTACACTACTACTATGTGGGTCATATGAGCGTTATGATTTAGGTGGCCTGCATGGTCGATCTACTATTACTGTACTATACGTGACTCGGGTCTCCCCCGCACATTGAAACATGCTACACTACACTACCTACCTAGATCCATACCTAGCTGAGATTACTAACTATAGGTTAGATCATATATATACATAGTAGTAGTGTAGTATTATATACTAGTAGATAGTGTAGTATCGCGGTCCGAAATTTGGGTCGCTTATCTAATGTTCCCTATTCTTAGGTGCACATCTACTTGAGGGCTTGGGCATCAAAGTACCTAATTAACTCGAATTTGGTCTTCAATCTTTCTATATAAATCCGCCTACAATGCCACCAACGAGAGCGATGAAATATTATGTATAAATACTTAAGTACTCATAGTCATAGGCCTTGTATTGCACCACATCTATTAGCGCAGTAATACCTAGCTTACTCTCCAGATTGACATAAACTCGCAGTTTCACCGTAGTCAAACTTCCACCATCTTTTCCGTCAAATCAATTTTTCAAATGACCATATATCGTGAGCTAAAATTCATGTGCTATGCTACTAGGCAATTGTATAATGAAAAAAGAAGCCAGGATGTGTTTATGAGCTAAGATTATATTAACATTTTACTTATACGAATCCCTCTAGATAACTCCATCAAAGTTTCTTACGAGGTTAGACTTGTAATACATCGTAGCTAATCCGCGTTGCCGAACTTGGCAATTCTATACTCTGAGTTGAGACCTTGGGAGCCCCAGGATTAGGTATGTAATACTATCCCAACTCCCCCGTATTGTGCTCTGGACCGCCCCGGCTTTCTCGCGTTGTGTGTCCCGATTAATAGTACCCAGATTATATTCTACACATCAAATAACGTGTGCCAAACCAAGGAGAATCATAACGTTAGGATAATACCACTTTTCACACGCACTATACGTTGCGACACTTACCTAACCTGCAATGCCCCCAACCTTGGACTCCATGATAAGCCCAAAAGTGAAAAATATGTGTGAGCATGTATTACATACAAATTTGGCATATGCCTACTCTCAAATAGTTCCTCAATCAATTTTCCTGATTGCCACCAACACTTCTGTTGGAACGTCGTATGCGTTCAACTTCCGTTCGTAGCCTTCCGTAACCCTGAGAAGTGAGAAAAGCCAGATGAAGAAGTACATCAGCATCTCTTGGACAACATTCATGTCTTGTTTCATTCCAGAAAGCTGCTGGGCCTTTTTGAACACCATGTCTAGACGCGGACGACGAAGATCGGAATATTTTTTACTTGCTTTGATGAATCCACTCCCCGGTTCTTCCTGCAGATAATGGCGAAGGAGAAGGGCCAAACTTTCGCAGTCTTCAAGGGCCATGCTTGCACCCTGGCCCGAGGACGGTTGCAAGGCATGTGCTGCATCACCAACAAGTACACAGCCTCCTTTCTCCCACGTCGGTAGCAACGGAGTTATAAAGGTTGGATACAACGAATCTACCTCCACACCTTTGACAATATTTTGGATGACGGTGTTTTTCCAGCCAAGATGTCGCTTCTGTTTCAAAAAAAAGAAGTTGGTAAGTAGTAATTATGGCAAACGACATCGAGTGTTTCAGAAACATATAATTGTAACAGAAGTAGAAAATCCCAACTAGACAACTTACGACTGGGTACCACAGAGAAAAAAAGGGGTTGTATGAGACTAACCTGGAGCTCTCTCTTCACGTCTTCCTTATCAATGCTCCGCCAATCTTCCGGACACTGATTTAGTGTATAAGTTGACCACCTGCGTGTAGAGAAACATGTTAATCGAGATATCTAGATTTAATAGCATATAACATGCCAGGTCACACAAGATAGGGTGGCTAAGGGATCAAGCAGGAGATGTTTTAATACATACCAGGTCGCCGTGTGGCCGGTCTTGGAGGAGTCCTGGGGACATCCGGTGGTAAAGCCGTAGCCAAAGAAGCCATTTGCGCCAAGTACAACATTCATTTCACCGTTTGGGGTGCCTTGAAGTTTAGAGCCCTGGATGAATCCGCCCACGCCGACGAGACCTTCGTACTGCGGAGAGAACTCGTATTGATCGAGATCCTGTGCACCGAACATTGCTCGCCGAGCCCGTGACCAGATACCATCGCATGCGATCACAAAATCAAACTCCTCTGTGGACTGGTCTTGGAAGACTAGCCTTGGCCTGTTGTTGCCCTCGGCGAGCTTCACATCGATTACCTTATATCTGACAATTGCCTCGTCGGGGACGCGGTTTCTGAGTATCTGGCAGCAAGCATCTCGTCCTATCATGACCATACTCTGCTCATCTTCTCCAACTGACACGTTTCCCAACGTCCACCCTCGAGCGTTCGACATACGCCAGGTTCGAATGATGTGGCCGGTCCTCAGAATCTCATCGTGTAATCCCGAATCTAAGCGCTTCAGGACGTGGAGTCCTGTTGCAGAAAGCCCGATACTAGCACCAATGACAGATGCATTGTATGTTTCGAGATTTGCTGCAGCAGTGTCGCTACGGTCTCCAGTTTCTCGAACTTCGTATATTGTTACAGTGTAGCTGTCCAGCAACCCGACTTTTCGCAACCAAAGGTACTGAGAAAGGCCTGAGATTCCACCGCCAATAATTGCAATCTTCATTATCATATGGTTGTGCTAGAGTTTGATAGGAACTATAACACAAAGGCGAATACCGATAGAACTAGGTAGCCAAACGTGGAGATGTCTTTGGCTTACAGTACTTATTCGCGGGGGCCGGAAGATTTTTAAGTCCCCAGGTCAATCCCAACGCTTGTCCATTTTGGACTGCTTAACAAGTAGGTAGTTAAGCCTTATTCACCTAGCATCGAAAGTGGTACGTCTAGACCATGATGCTTTTATCAATATTCTCAATTGTATTGCCTTGGATTCCTTTACGATTGCAATTCTGTCCCATTGTGAAGCGATTGGAGAGTGCATAATAGACTGAGACTGAGGGCCAGGTTGAATTTCCTTGACACATGGACTTACCTAGGTACATGGTATATCACATGTAGTGTATGTAGTAGCTCCACTTTGGGGGTACGTTCATCCCTGTGTACACAGGTACCTTAGGTATTTAGGGTGAGGTACCTTACCCGAAAAACCCATAGCCAACTGCGTGAGCCACAAGTCCTGCATCTCTATTTCTTCCTGAAGCGACTAACCTTAGGTTTTTACACCGTCATTCACCCTATTTTCTAATTAATGCACTAATGTGTAGACATCGATACAACTGATCCCAAAGCGAAGAATAGGAGACGTAATGCTCTAACTATATCAATCATGTGTAATATCATTACGTGTTTGTATAGTATAGGTCCCGGTATATAGTACGTACCTACTGTAAGTACAGGTCTCCAGGATCTCAGAGGTTAGCTCCAACGCTAGTAGTCTTAAAAGGGTAATAAACAGTTAATCTGTACCTTCCCATACAAATTTATATGTAAAAGTACATAATTAATAATTTGTCAACTATTTACGTTAAAAGTAAATTGTCACGTTTGGGAAGTCTCTTGAGGTCAGGTACAATATAATGTATATTCCGTATAGTAGGTCTCATACAAGACTAAAGCTTGTAGAAGCAAAGAATAGTGTGCGGAGCACACCCGGATAGATCATAGTGATATGGGCAGACAGAATCAGAGAGAGCATACTCTGATTGGTGGTTTGGTTGGTAGTGCACCTGAATTATGACATAAATATAGCAATTAAAGATATTTTAACATTGTTTTTTTGGCACGTATTTTGCACTTATTTAACTGCTTGTGTAACTACCTGTAAAATATATAGCTTGTTGTTAAAACAGCCTGAATTTTCATGCCAAGAAATATATTTTTGTACCCTCCCATACAAATTTGTATGAGAAGCTACAGATTTTCTATTAACTGGCCCTCCTAGGCATAAGTGATCTGCTAGCGTTGAGCTAACCTCTGAGATCCTGGAGACCTGTAGATAGATGCAGGTGGAGTGGTCTAGCCACAACAGACTGAACAATTGCGGGGCAATTTATGTGGCTTGATGATGATGACCCACTCAGTTCAAGATAAGATACAGCGACTTTATTTTCTGAGATCGCAGGCTCAAATCGCGGGACCTTCTCACCTCGATTTAGACGATTCGCAACCCATTATTGGTGTATTCTACCCCTTTTCTCCCAAACATTCAGAGGATAAGCTTACTGCCGAAAAGACTAGGATTCTTAGATTCTTCAATTACACCCAGATACGCTGAGTTGCCCCACCTCGTCTGTTAGCAAAATTCCTCCTCAGATACAATGAAGCGTAAAATCGACGACTTGCGAGAAGACAAGCCTCCGATAGCCTTGCCAGACGCCAATACGAAAACACCATCACGAGAGACTGCCTTCACCGACTTCGAGCTCGATTCACGCATTTTGACTGCAGTCGCGGGCCAGAGCTTTCATAAACCGACCACACCGCAAGCCTTAGCGATCCCTCAGATTTTGGATGGCAGATCATTGGTGCTTCGCGCAAAGACGGGCTCAGGGAAAACATTATGCTATCTGCTGCCTCTCATAGAAATTGTACTCAGAAACAAGGAGACCGCTCGACCTTCTACATCGGCTCTGGTGCTTGTCCCTACTCGTGAGCTTGCCGATCAAGTCCTGCGAACCATCGAGACGTTCACTGCATTCTGTCAAAAGGATGTTCGAGCCATCAAAATATCTGAGCAGCTTCCGGACGAGGTAGTCCGGTCAATGCTTGCCTCCACACCTCATATTGTCGTGGCTACACCCTCGCGTGCGTGCTCGAGTATTAAGACGTCCTCTTGGGCTTCTAACCTGAAGATGCTCGTTATCGACGAAGCTGATCTGATCTCGTCTTATGGCTATGATGAGGACCTCACTACGCTAGCGGCCTCGATACCCAAAGGTGTACAGACTATCCTGATATCTGCGACACTTAGCAGTGACGTTGATCACCTAAAGAAACGGTTTTGCAAAAACCCGGTTATTCTAGATTTGAACGAGCCTGACGCAGAAGGAGCTGGTATCACGCAATACTTCGTTGAGTGTGGCGAGGACGACAAGTTCCTGCTGATATACGTCTTACTAAAACTTAAGCTCATACAAGGCAAGTGTTTGATATTTGTCGCCGATGATGTCAATAGGTCATATCGACTGAAGTTATACCTCGAACAATTTGGCATTCGGTCAGCGTGAGTATAACCAAGAGCCTTTTTCCTTATGATGTTTTTGAGGAATCATAGCCTGTCCGGTTATTTCCACACCCTAGGGCTCTGCAAGCTCTTAATCGCCTTTAAATATCAGAGTATTTGCTAACTTCGGATTTCAAAGTGTTCTCAATTCTCAGCTTCCCGTCGCCTCACGAGTACATACTGTTCAACAATTTAATCAAGGATTATTTGACATATTAATATCATCGGATGAAATGGAAGTTTTAGGAGATGAGGATGAATCGATGGGCGAGAATGATGAAACTGCACCAAATGCTGGCTCTGATGGTCAAAATCCGTCAGAACTTGGCGGCAAAGATATACAGGCCGCACCGCCCAAGAAGAAGCGGAAATCTTCACGCCACGACAAAGATTATGGCGTATCCAGAGGCATTGACTTTAGAAATGTGGCCATCGTGGTGAACTTCGACTGCCCTTCAACCACCCGCAGTTATGCCCATCGTATAGGCAGAACGGCACGAGCGGGACAAACTGGGACATCCCTCACTATGGTAGTACCTTCTGATAAATTCCGCAAGCATATTCCAACAAGCATAGCATCTGCCGAAAATGATGAGAGGACACTGTCGAAAATCAAGAAGCAGCAGATTGCAGGTGGAAAGGAATTAAAGCCCTGGCATTTTGACTGGAAGACGTTGGAGGGATTCCGCTATCGTGTCAACGATGCCATTCGCGCAGTTACTAAGGTTGCTGTGAGGGAAGCGCGAATGCGAGAAATTCGTCAAGAACTTTTGAAGAGTGATAAGCTTCAACGTCGATTTGAAGAAAATCCGGCAGAACTGCATGCTCTACGACATGACGGGCAACTTCGCTCTGCCCGCACCCAGGCTCATCTGAAGGATGTTCCTGATTACCTCCTTCCTGAAGGTAAGAAAAACTTGACTGCAAACGATATCGGATTTGTACCCATGAGAAAAGCAGATGGCAAGAATAGAAAAGGGCGGATCTTCAAGGGCAAAGGAAAACGCGGCGGCGGCCGGAAAATAGATCCTTTGAGATCCTTCAAGGCTCGGCCTAAAGCAAAGTAGAGATATAGCTTGGAATTAAGATTTAGTTTCCTGAATATTGGCGGTTCTCAAAAGAATTTGGCGTGTCCCCTACAACATGTACGTACTGTGCTTAAACGACTATTAGAAGAGTCGCTCACATTATCTATCAATACTGTAACAAGGCACGTTAGAGCGGGCTTCAATTATGCTCCTGCACCTGCAATTAATTGTACCGTAACTGCATTTAAGCATTGTCAGCTTTTGGAGTTATATGGAACATGAGTTATTAGACGTTGATGGTCGATACAAAACCCTCCACACAGACAGATTGTAGCATCACAGATCTATTATAGAAACACTTTCTAAGCAAGCTCAGGGCACCTTACGGGCTCAATATCAATCGACACTTTCAGTCTTCAGACTAAGTACCTACCCTAGACTACCCCCGCGAGCACCCTAGCTCGAATATTTCCCGCAGCATCCAACCTAGTAAACTTCCACCTTCGTGACTTAACTCCTTGATGGAGTCACATCACAACTACTATCTGATGCAGGCCGGCTTCGACCACCTAAGTTTAGTCGAGTGTCAATCTACCTAATGGAGCTAAGAGACCTACGAGTTGGACGCTAAGGACTCACGCTTTCCTCTTTGCCGGAATCTTCCAAGAGAGTCAATAGATAAGGCGTATGAGTGTTACGAGTACCCGAAAATAAGTTGTACATTTCAAGCTACCAAAGGATATTCCTTTCGAGATACCGATTTCGGCTTACAATCATATGCATCAAGGATCTCGCATCCTTGATGCACACGCTAGTTGAATCCAACTTGCACTCGCGTGCTTCCATTTGCAACAACAGCCAACATGGGAGTACAACCGTCAAAAAGCGCCCACCCTGAGCCGGTTTTGGGAATACCATGCCCCAATCCGCCGGAGAATGTCACTAGTGGACCACCCGCTCAAACGGATTCCGTATGGCATTATCGAAGCTCTTCACCAGTAACGGCCGGCTCATTTACGAGACCCCGGTCCGTGCCGACGCCCATCTCTCTCACATCCACATCTCCGACATCATCGACCTTCGGAGTTAATGGCTTCAATGACGGTAAATCCCCCGAAACCGCGATTACCCTAGATTCCTCGGATGACGATGACCTCTTTACCCTACTCCGTAAGAATCGGAGAGTGCCAGGAGAAGGCCAAAAAGTGATTCATCTAGATGCGCGGCGGTCAATCGATAACGAACTGTGGGCACACTTGAATGCCCGTAGGAGCAGTCCCCAAAAATACGGACAGCCTGCTTCCCAGCTCAGTGGACGAAATCACTCACATCCTACTACTAATGAAAAACACCGAGTTGGTGCCCGGAAAACGGAGCCCCAGATCCGAAGTCTTGGCATAGTGAAGAAGAGCAAACATACTCTTCCTCATTCTGCGCGCAACCGCTCTTTATCTTCAAAGAATGTCGGAATACGTTCATGTGTGAATGGTGAAGACCACATATCGAATATCTATAAGGCTGATTCACAGACCGAAAGCTTACATCCTACCACCAATAGCAGAATCGTCCCTCCCCAAGTCGCTCTTGGGCAATTACTTCCTTCTCCCAATCAACCAGTGCCCCCCAAAGCCGACAATCGAGGACACCAGACAACAGGGTCCAACGTGGTCAACAGAAGCGGACTTACCCCTTCCCAAGATGCTCACTTTCTCCCAATTCGATCCAAGAGTGAATCCATTAGCTCAAGAGCTCATCAAAGCGGAAAGGATGCTATGGTAAGAAGTGAGGATAATAAAGAACATAGAATTAACACCCAGAAACAACCCAAAAAATCTCGCACTGCAAAGAAGAGTAAGCTTACCCCTTTTCGCCGAGCGAACCGCAGCATCCAAGTTCATCTCGATACCGTATTAGAGTCGGATAAGCTTGAAGAATATCAACACGATAAATATGTCCTTTCCAGGGTGGATGCCGGAACAATCATCGATGATACTCGTCCTCGCCTTATCTCAGAACCCAGAGCACACGCACCTCATCAGGATAAGGCCTGTGTACCGAGCGGTGATCGTAATCCGAAATGGCTCCCTCGTCAACCAATAACGCCAAATGACAGCCTGATTGATGGCTCATTAAATGAGATTGACCGACCTTCGTCGCCGCCCACACCTTCAGAGGAGCCTGAAATAGCACCCATCGAACAGCTCGAAAGCCGAAAGCGCCCTCCCGAATTCGTCGTACCGGAGTTTAAATGGGGATATAATATCAAAGTAGTCGATAGCGTGGATATTATCCTAGATGAAAAGGACAAGGAAGACAAAGCTATGACGATCGAGACTTTCGCAGATCGCGAGAAGGCCAATAAATACCTGGAGAAGTGGACTAGCCCGGAGGCAAACGGTGGCATCGAGGCGATCGCTCGCCGGACAACTACACTAGAAGGCCGGGAGAGATTGCTGAAAGTGGACATAGAGAAGAGCGACGGTCAGCATTATCTCATGTGGGTGGAGCGTGGCATTGTCACGCTCGGCGAACTCAAGAAATCCAAAAGCAAACAAGTGCAGTGGCAACCGAACAAGCGGCCGAAATTCTTTCATTATATTGTTACATGCGATTTGATCACTTATGAGATTAATCGTGTTACTCGCTGTGAGGAGCATGACGATGATTTGGTGAGTCTCGCGGAGCAAGACGGCGGGTTAGGATCTCTGGGGCAGGAGATTACACTAAGTATCGAGAAGCTTTCCCCAATGACTTTTACCTATCGCGAGCACGCCAACAAGCACGCGGGAGATCTGTTCCTCGAGAGGACCAAGGTCGATAAGCAGTTTGCTAATCGCTCTGACGCTTTTTGGTGGGAATACAATGTCGTTCCCCTACATAAGGCGGCAGTGGCTAGTGCTTGTAAGCCTAACGGTCTGTATGAAGTCGCAATGGATGTTTGCGATATGAGTTCTCGGCTTAGCTGGAATCAAATATTGGTGAATGTGCACGAGGTTGATGATGTCACTGGCCCGGTGAATTTCTGAGTTTCGCGAATAACTGAGGGTATATGAATACATTACTCTGACGAAAAGGGGCTAACCTTGGTTTGCCAAGCCGTTATCATGAGAACTTGAGAATTACGAATTGAATTATCTATTCCAAAAGCATTCCTTTACCTAAAAGTTGGTGACCGAGTCTCTATGAGTTACGGCTATTGAGGGATCTAAGTGTGTGTTGTGTTATCCTAGCCGAAATCAATATCTAGTCCGATCTCTTGATGAATTGAGGCTGACAATAATTGCGACCGGGGGGCTAGCAAAATAGAGCGCAGAAGGATTCACACATCTCTCCATTTAAGCTCTATTTTCTACGTTCTCTAGTAGGTATCATGTTGCTCTAAGGTGCCTTCGTAGGCGAAAGTCATACTCACAGTCAACGAGCCTTTGCATGTAGGGATTCCGGATGTCGTAGTGTTTATGAAGAAACTTCCCAGGGGTTTGGTCTTAAAAGTCATTCTCATCACTGAAGGCGAAGGTGAGACGGAGGCAAAACTCTTGTGTGTCCAGACTTAACCGCCTAAGACTAGGTAGAGAGTTCGGTACTTGAAGATTCTAGCTACATCACCAATTTAATTATTTCTGAACCTATCGATTGGACTCGGTTCTCTGAACTAAACACTGCTGTCGTTCAGCTTAGTTGCCGAGAAACTTCTTCTCGCGAAGTTGCTTAATGCAATAGTAATTCCAACTCAGACCTAGCATGTAGATGAATTCAACCTGGCCCTTCTATCTGCGCTATTTCCGAACTAGAATTTACAAGCCCTTTAGGTGTAAGGTTTATCGCATCGCCCACTTCCCCAGACCTGGGCAGTCAGCTTTTGGCTATGCAGCACACTAAACCTTACATATCTAACTTAAAATAGGTATTGAGAGGCAAGCATTCCTAGTCCCCTGACTCTGCCTGTCGCTAAACCTGGTAGCAACCAAGACGCTTTGAGCTTAGAACCTTTGAAACGGAAGTTTTGCTTTTATGAATCGGGAAAGGACATATATACTGTGTATGGCCTCAGCCGTTATCCCGGGGTGCGATGATAGGAAAATGTCGATAACAACGAAGAAATATCGAGTCAAATGTAAGAGATCCCTACATCAACTACCAACACTTTAGCCCATCCTAAATCTTTTTGCATAATCAAGTTGTGTAGTGAAGATGAGGATCGAGCCGATATCATAAGCCGTGTGGTTGCTCAACAGTCAGGCGGCGCAAAACTAAATTCCCCCACGGGCCGTGCCGGTGATCGATACGAGAAGGGAGATAGATAAAGCCCGACTGTAGCCTAGCGCAAATAGGATATAAATATTGTACTATTAGTTATACAGCCGTGCGGGAGTCAACATTTCCGTATTTGGGACAGGTGTTTCTGGGGCATTCTGGATGGGACACGCGGACACGCGGGCTCGAGCCGCCTAATTTGGTCAATACGGTGACCGTATTTTACGCCACATCGAACTACTTTAATCCCCGAACGTGCCATGCGCTTTTTGGACTTGACCGTGAGGTGTTGGAATATCGATGGATGAGCGGCATGTAATTCAATTGGTTGGGGAATAAACACCTTCCTGAAATAATCGCATCGCTGAAGGCTTTTCCGGTGTACCCAAAAGTGAAATCGTTCCTACAGGAATCCTAGGATGCAACCCTCCCATGTCAACGGCTATGAATGAATAGTACTGTGCATCGCTGCACCACAGTAAATTTAGTCTAGATACCGTGAAACGAGCTGGCTGCCTTGTCACTAGCAGCATTTTCCTCGTGCTTCGCAGCATGCAGCCCAAATACGGACATGCAGTGTATCCTCACCCCTGTCTATCTCTCGTTTGAACAGCTGGTGGTCCCTCTACTGTAACATATTAGGCCTCATTGCCTCATTGGAGGATGGTATGCTGCGCGTTTGATTGGTATTGACTGTACTAGGCAGGATGTGTTTGAGCGGCGCAGCTTGCATATTTTAGACAGCCAGTTGCCATTTTCTAGAGCTTTATTCTGCAAAATCTGTATCACGTCACAATGCAGGTTAAGGGGGGGATCGGCTTTGAATCGCTTAACTTTAATAAATAAGAACGCCATGCATGCTCACGTTGAACTCTCCTGTGATCGACCCTCCGATCCCACCCTGCCGTAGGACGTGTGCCAACCAAGTAAAATGGAAACACAGCAACCAACTCCCGCATTACCTCCACCTCCTGGAGTGACCTCTAACTTCGTCAACCCCGAAACCCTGGACCATGAGTTGAAGATTGGCGCGGGCGTTGTTGTGCCTCTTACAACCATTTTCGTCTTTCTTCGAGTTTATGTCAGGTTTTGGATGAAAAAGTTGTGGGCATTAGAAGACTGTGAATCTAAACCCAGCCTACTCCCTTCTTTCTGACGCTAACTTACAAATTAGGGTTTCTTCTGCTCGCTTGGGTGAGTTACAAGAATAAGGTCCAGGCAAAGGGTTATTGTCTCTAATTCATCGGTGCAGGCTGGCACTCTCATATTAGCTTCCTTCGGTCTCTCTACCGCGGCACATCACGGAGGGAGACACGAATGGGACATCACACCCGAACAAGGCATCGAGGCATCCTATGTAAGCTCTGAAAGCCGCTGAGACAATGACTAGATAAGATAACCTCGCTAGCCACGGGCCGGGCGGCTGCGGGCCACTTACACTTATCGGCACTATAGGGTAGTTTCCATATAAATCTGTTATTACCCCACTTTTTTGATAA
>MU377226.1:0-53768 GCA_022495195.1 Xylaria digitata
AGAGTAAGTACCCCTGCATATAAAGTGGCCTACAGGGTACGCCAAGAAAAGTGCAAAACTTGCTTGTGTGCAAAACTAGCTTGTGGGATGCGTTACACTATTTTGTTATTAAATTATATTATTAAAAACTTATAAAAAACTTTTTAAAAAATGCTGTTAATATTTTATAAACAAACATTTTGTTATTATACTTTTTATTTATATAAAGCTATAAAATTAAGCAGCAAATACGTTTTGCGCTTAAAAAAATTAAAAAAAAAAGCGCTAATATTGCTATTTAATACGTGCAAAATAAGTAGTTAAAAAAGATTTGTTTAATTAAAAACAAACGTATTAAACACAAAGCCTTCAGCAAAAAGTAGGCAAATATAGTAGCACAACTTATTAATTATATAATAACTATATAAGCATATAATTTAAACTTAAACAAAACGTTACATAATATTGTTATTATTAGGCATTATTTACGCTTTTACGTGTTATAGCCTGGTAAAACAAAGTTGTATAATTATTTAAACACTAATAAAAATATTTACTATTTTAAAAAAAAAACAAAATAACTATAAATGCAATCTTTTGTTTAATTGTTTAAAAAACGCAATAAAAAAAATATAGCAAAAGCTTAAATAAAAAAATAAAAAAACTTTAAACTTTATTTACTATATAGTTATTTAAAATATTTTAGTTTTCTTTTTATATGTTATTTATTATTAGCTTTAAATATAATAGCATATTTATATAAGCATTATATATAATAGTTTATATATATATATATTTAACTATTTTAAGTTTTAATTTTTAATTTAAATAATAAGTAAGCTTTAAAATAAATAATGTGTTTATAATATATGCATTTTTTTTTAACTTTAATTAAAACTGTTTACTTTTAAAATAAGTTTTATAATCTTTTTTTGCGTTATTTGCAAATATATTATTTATAACTATTAAAACTTAAACTTAGCTTTTTAAATAAACTAATTTTATATTTATAAAAGTTTTATAAAATTGTTTTTAATAAAGCAACGCTAAATTATAATAATATATTTTAGCTAAAATATAATTATAGTTATAAAAGTTAACGTTATTTACAAATTAATAACGTACTATAAGTTAATACGCACTTTTTAGCACTTTTTATACGCTAACTTAAATAACTTAACTATAACATATATAAATTAATTAAATTAATTATAATTTTTTTTATTAAATGTTTTTATTTTTATTTAATAAGTTTGCGCATTATGTTTAAGCTTACTATAAATGTTATAGCGTTATTAACCTGTTTATATTTTTTTTGCTAAACAATTATTTTTAGCTTTATTATTTAATTTAATTACTTTATTGTTTTTAAATTTTTATAAAATTTAAGCGTTAACAATAATAAAAAGTTTTTTATTTTATAGTTGTTTGTTTTTAATTTTATAACGTTTATTTAAAATATAGTTAGTTTTGCAAAATTTTTTATTTTTTTACTACAAAAAAATATTTTTATATATTAACTTTTGTATAGCTTTTATAATTAAGTTAATAAAATTTAAAATTTTAGTTAATAAGCTTAAAAAATAATTTTTAACTTTAGTTTTAATAAAAGTTAATTGCTGTTTAGTTTTTAATATAATAGTAAACGTTTTTAAAATAATAATTTAAAGTTTAAAAAAATGTTTTATTTATTTTTTAAATATTTAACATAAATATAATTTTAGCTGCTTTAAAACTTAATTAAATGTTTTATTTAATAAATATATATATAAATATATATGTAAAATTTGCAAAAAAGTTTTGTTTTTTAATATAAGTTTAATAGCGCTATATTAAACTTTTAATATATTTATTATAACGCTATTTTAAAACATTAAAAAAAACTAAATTAAAAAGCTAAAGTTTATACAACAAATAAACAAATATATAAAACGTAATAATGTTGTTAAATTAGCAATATTTTTTAAATTATATTAAATAATAGCTTTTATAACTATTTAAAATTAAAAAGTAATAACTATTTTTAAATTAGTTTTAAATATAATTATTAAAATGTTTTATTTAGCTAACGCTTATATTATTATTAATTTAGCTGTTATTTAAAAAGTTTACAATTTAATTTAGCAATAAAATAATGTTGCAATATTAAAACGCAAAATAAACTTTGCTTAAAAAAATAATATATAATAGCACTGCTTAATTTTAAAAATTAATAGCTTAATTTGTAATAACTTATTTTTTACTTTTAAGCTTAACTTATTAAAAATGTTTACGTTTTTTAAAGCTTATAACAATTATTTTAATAATTATTTTGCTTATTAAAAACTTTATTTTATTAAAGTTATAAATATTTTTAATTTATATATTATATTTATTAATTATACGTTTTATAAAGTTAAACTATTTATAATAACTTGCAAAATTTTTATTAAAAGCTTGCTAATAATTAATTTAGTAATTATAACGCGTTTAAAAGTTAAGTTATTATTATATAAAGTTTAAAGCTTAGTTAACGCTAACTTTTAACGCGTTATATTTGCGTTAAAAAATATTAACTATTTTTTAAATATAATAAAGTTAAAGCAGAAATATTTACGCATTTAGCTTAAAAATACGTTTAACAATAATTTTTTTTTTTTTTAAATATTATTAAATTTTGTTTTATAATATTTATAACGTAATAAAATATATTGCTATTAATTTTTTGTTTTAATATATAGTTGAAAACGTTATAAATATAAACAAGCTTGTAAAAAAAAAGTTTAAAGTTATGTTTTTTAGCTTAAATTATTAGCTGCAAATTAGTTTTTTTAAATTTTTAAACTATTATATTGTTATAAAATAATATATAAATAAAGTAAAAAAATAAAAAGTTAATAAAAAGTGCGTTATTAACTTATAATACGTTATTAACTTATAAGTAACGTTAGCATTTATAATAATTTTAATAGTAATTAAATAGCTTTTGTTATATTTAAAAAGTCTTTTAAAGTTAAGTATAATATACTGTATATTTTGTATAATAAGTTTTATATAAAACTAAAGCTTATAAAAGCAAAAAGTAATGTGCAAAGCACACTTAAATAAATTATAGTAATATGGGCAAACAAAATTAAAGAGAATACACTTTGATTAATGGTTTAATTGGTAATGCGCTTAAATTATAACAGCCTTTTTAAATTTTATTGCATATTAAAACAATAAGCTGCTAACTATTAACAAAATAAAAGTGTTTTAATAACATTTAGTTAATAGCTAATACAGTTTTCTTTTTTATAAAGCTTGTTAGTTGCTTTTAAAAAAAGCTTATTTTTTAAGCCGATTTTTTAAAACACATTTTTCTAAGTTTGCAGCTTGCTACCCTTTTTATTTTAAAAAAAAAAGCTTTAGCTAAAATAATAGCTACAAGGAATTAATCTTTATAAATAATAACTGTTATTTTTAAAAAAAACTACTACGTTAACAAAAACTTTAACTTAATACTTTTAGCTGCACAATATAATTTTTATTATGTTTTTAAAATCTTACAACTTTGCTATAAAAAACCTTAAGTGCTAGCTGTTTTTAAGCTAGTATAACAAACAGCTAACTGTTTTTTTAAGCTTTTTTAAAAAATTATTATTTTAATTTTATTATACTTGCTAATAGTTAATGCTTTAAACGTTTGCTAAGTTTTAAAATTATTTTTATTTATTTTTTATAGCTGCTAGTTTTAAGCTTTTAAATTTAAAACTAACGCTAACTATTTTTAGCTTTTTAAGTTCCGGAAGTGAAATAATATATGCAACTAGAAATAGCTATATTATTGCATAAATAAAACATATAGCATAAAAAAAATAAACAATCGAAAAAAAGTTTAAAAACTAATTTAACAAACTTAAAAAACTTTAAGTTTACAATAAAATAAATTTTGCGCTTTTAATATTGCTAATATAACTAAATTAAAGTAGCAGAAAACAACAAGTAATTTATAGCTTAAAATACGCACTAAGTGTAATGGCTATAGTGGCGGCAGTATAGTTGATTAACTAACTTTACCCTACACTAGGAAATAATATACAGCATGAAGAAAAAGAAAGGAAAAGGAAGAAATGTGTGGAGTAGAATAAAGGAATATAGGTTGTGTGTGGTGGGTTTGTGGGACCCACAGACCACTAGGCAACTATGACAGCTGTAGAAAGGTGTTTACCAGGCTGACAGGCTGTCACACTAAGCCGCTTTATAGCTTTAATAAAAGCTGTTAACTTTTTTATATAACATTTTCTGTTATACAGTTTAGCAAAACTATATATATTGCTAAAATTAAGCTATTTAATTAGGATATAAAGCAAAAAACAAGCTAATTGTTTTTATTACGCAGCTAACACAGTTTAACCTAGCTATAAAATTAAAAAAAATTCAATGTTTTTAATATGTTTTTAATAATTAATTATAGTTATAATAGGTTAAATGTTTAAATAACGCACTAAAAACGCAGCGCTTTATGCTTTTTAGCTTTATTATAGCTATTAAAGCTAAGTTTAATGTAAGTTATATTATTCTTTATTTGGTTTTCTTTTGAAAAGATTGCTAATGAATTATAAAGGTATAAAGTAGTTAGCTTAGCGGTTGTTAAGTGCATTTCGCTTTTTAAATGCAAATTACTACAAGATTTTGCATTTTAGTATCTTTATGTTTTATAAACTAGTGTACACTTAAACAATGTTTATTTTATAGCAAAAAACACTGTTATAACTAAGTATTAATCGTTTTGCTAAGCTATGTTTAAAAAACCTAAAAGCATATATTTGCAATTTATTATAAGGTTATTTGTTATATGTTTTAATACAGTACGTAATATCGAGTTTTACTATAACAGTAAAAAGGTTTTAGTTAAATGTTGCAAGCTAAAAAGTGTAAAACTAAAAGCATTAATGTTATTTACTTTTTTATTAATAGCTTTAATAAAAAAGTTATTAATTTTGTTACAATGTATTTTAAATATTATGTTAGCAACAATGTGTTATAGATTTATAAACAAAGGGCACTGGAATTATTTAAGGTACAAGTATTCCTTTTTTACACTAGTTACTGCTATTAAACAGTTTAGCTTACAACAAATTACAAAAGATTTTGCTATTTTAAGGCAAAAAAAAGCGAATGCTAATATTGTAAAAAAGCTTATAACTGTTGCTTTAAGATTTATAATTAATATTTTTTATTAAAGTTAAGTATGTGTATAATTTTATAGCAAATAATAGTTACTAATTAATAACTAGCATAAAAATCGCTTTATAGCTTTAAAGGTTATTTTAGAAATAATTAATTAGCATTAAAAAAGTATTAAACAATTATATATAAACAAAATAAAGACAAACAAATTACTATTATAGCTTGCAGCACTTTTTAGGTTAATTTATTTTAGTCGGTTTTACTATTTTTACTTTAAAAAACATGCCGGTTAAAGATTTTAATATAGTTTTACAGCAATTTAAATAAGATATTCATTATATGCACCAAATAAAGCTAAATACTATTAAAGCTACTGCATATAGCTAGGATTAAAAAAATAATGCATTAAAAGCTAGCAAGGCTTATGTTTATTATATATGTAACTATATAAAAATTTATATACAAAAGATAATAACTTAGTTATTAGCTATTAGCTAACTTTTTTAAATGTTAATAGCTATAACGTTACTTACAAGTTAGTAACGCACTACAAGTTAGTAACGCACTTTTTAACACTTTTTATGCGCCAACTTAAATAACTTAACTATAATATATGCAAATTAATTAAATTAATTATAATCTTTTTTATTAAATGTTTTTATTTTTATTTAACAAGTTTGCGCATTATGTTTAAGCTTACTATAAATGTTATAGCGTTATTAACCCGTTTATACTTTTTTTGTTAAACGATTACTTTTAGCTTTATTATTTAATTTAATTATTTTATTGTTTTTAAATTTTTATAAAACTTAAGCGTTAGCTATAATAAAAGGTTTTTTATTTTACAATTGTTTGTTTTTAGTTTTGCAACGCTTGCTTAAAATGTAGTTAGTTTTGCAAAGCTTTTTGTTTTTTTGTTGCAAAAAAGCATTTTTATATATTAACTTTTGCGTAGCTTTTACAATTAAGTTAATAGAATTTAAAATTTTAGTTAGCAAACTTAAAAAATAATTTTTAATTTTAGTTTTAATAAAAGTTAATTGCTGTTTAGTTTTTAATGTAGTAATAAACGTTTTTAAAATCTAAAATTAAAGTAGTAGTTTAAGGTTTAAAAAAAATGTTTTATTTGTTTTTCGAATATTTAACGCAAATGTAATTTTATTTGCATTTAAAAACATAATTTTAGCTGCTTTAAAACTTGATTAAATATTTTGTTTAATAAATGCATATATAAATATATACGTAAAGCTTGCAAAAAAGTTTTGCTTTTTAATATAAGTTTAATAGCGTTATATTAAACTTTTAATATGTTTATTATAACGCTGTTTTAAAATATTAAAAAGAATTAAATTAAAAAGCTAAAGCTTATATAACAAATAAGCAAGCATATAAAGCGTAATAATATTATTAAACTAGCAATATTTTTTAAATTGTATTAAATAATAGCTTTTATAACTATTTAAAATTAAAAAGCAATAATTACTTTTAAATTAGCTTTAAATATAATTATTAAAATGTTTTATTTAGTTAACACTTATATTATTATTAGTTTAGTTATTATTTAAAAAGTTTACAATTTAGTTTGGCAATAAAATAATGTTGTAATATTAAAACGCAAAATAAACTTTGCTTAAAAAAATAATGTACAGCAGCACTGCTTAACCTTAAAAATTAATAGCTTAATTTATAATAACTTATTTTTTACTTTTAAGCTTAGCTTGTTAAAAGCGCTTATGTTTTTTAAAGCTTATAACAACTATTTTAATAACTATTTTGCTTATTAAAAACTTTGTTTTATTAAAATTATAAATATTTTTAATTTGTATATTATATTTGTTAATTATACATTTTATAAAGCTAAACTATTTGTAATAACTTGCAAAATTTTTGTTAAAAGCTTGCTAATAATTAATTTAGCAGTTATAACGCGTTTAAAAATTAAATTGTTATTATATAAAGTTTAAAGCTTAGTTAATGCCAACTTTTAACGCGTTATATTTACGTTAAAAAATATTAGCTATTTTTTAAATATAACAAAGCTAAAGCAAAAACGCTTGCGCATTTAGCTTAAAAATACGTTTAATAATAATTTTTTTTTTAAACATTATTAAATTTTGCTTTATAATATTTATAACATAGTAAAGCGTATTACTATTGATTTTTTGTTTTAATATACAGTTAAAAACGTTGTAAATATAAGCAAGCTTGTAAAAAAAAAGTTTAAAGTTGCGTTTTTTAGCTTAAATCGCTAGCTATAAATTAGCTTTTTTAGATTTTTAAACTATTATGTTGTTATAAAATAATATATAAATAAAGTAAAAAAATAAAAGGTTAATAAAAAGTGCGTTACTAACTTGTAGTATGTTACTAACTTGTGAGTGACATTATTATTAGTGCTAATAGTAAAATTTATATAAATAAATAACAGTTATAGTTTTTGCAAAAAATTGTAAGCTAAAATAAAAAAATAAGTAATGTTTTACTTTTTTAATATAAAGTTAAGTTTATATAATATATAGTTAATGCTTAGTTTATAGTAAACATATTTTTATTATATTATTTTATTAACAATAATGTAAAATTTTAATTTGTTATGCTAAGCTTAACAACTATAAATATTATAACTTAAACATAAGCTAAAAAAACGGGCATACTTTTTTTTGGTATTTAAAATTAAACTTTTAGCTTAAGTAAAATATGTAATTATTTTTAAGGTAAAAGTATGTAAACGTTGTTATATTATGTAATGTATACTAGTAATACTTTTTTTTTATAGCTATTAACAAAACTATAATTAATATATATTTTAACGCTTTAAATACTTAAATATATTGTGCTGCAACAAATACGCTTAAAACTTTAAATTTTTTATAAAGTTAAAACTAGTAGCAGCTTTTTTTTTTATTTGCAATTAGTTTTAAAATATAACTTAATATAATATTAAACATAAAATTAGTTTAATAAATTTTTAATAAATATAATTTTTTTAAGCTAATATATATACGTTATAAAAAATATATAAAAGCAAATGCTTATAAAAAAAGTTTTTAATTTATATATTGTTATAAACCAACAGAAAAACGGCCTAAATGGAAAACTTAACGCAGTTATAAACCTAATAAAGGGCTGGACTAGGAGACAAGCTACAGCCAATTATAAGCGCAAAGGTTACATAATAAATAGTTAGGATAAGTTTTTATTTATTGCTATTTAAAAAATGTATAAAAAAAAAATATTATAAAAACATAAATAATCTTTTTTATAATTAGCAATAGTTTTTTTTTATTTTATTGTTTAATTTAAGCTTATAATTTACTTTTTGGCAATATTTTATTATATTTATATAATACTTTTTATACTACTTTTTATTAAGTATTATTTTTAGTTATATAAACTATATAACAACTTTTATTTATAAATGGACTAACTTATATAAAAAGCTTATATATTATAAAAATAAAACCTAATTATTATATTTTAAATAGTTAACTTATTTAGTGTTATATAATATTATATAAATGTAAAACAAAATAGCAAAACTTATAAAACTAATTTTAAAAGCAATAACTTTTGGTTTAAATTAGCTATAAACAAAAATTAACTAACTTAAATTAATAAATCAGCATTTTAATAAATAAGTTATTAATATATAACGTATAAACTAATAACTTAAAAATTAATTTAGCAATATGCTTAAAATTAAATAATATAAGCTTAACAAACTAAACAAGTTTAAAAAATCTTAAAAACATTTTAAAAAATTTTTAACTTAGGTTAAAGCTTATATAAAACATTATAAAAAAGTTTTTTGTATAATAAAATTTTTAGCAAAAAATATGCTAAAATAGTTTAAACTATAAATAAAAAAGTATATAAAAACAAAAAAAAACAACTAAAGCGTTAAAACTAAAAATACGTTTAAAAATATAAACAAATTTGCTAAAGTTTTAATAAACATATATAATAATTTAAAAAAAAAACAGCAGGTTAAATAGCAGTTGCTAAAAATTAAACAAATTAAACTAGCATATAAATATAAAATAAAGTTTTATAAACTAGTATTATAAACTTTATAAAACAATAATAATATTTTAATAACAATTTTTTGCAAAAAATTAAAAAATTTAGTTTAAAATAAACTTTATAAAAATAACTAACTAAAAAATTTTAAAAAGTATATAGTTAAAGCAATTAAAATTAATAATTAATTGTTTAAAAAATAATAATAAAAAAAAAAACAAAAATTAAATTTTATATTTAATATAAAACAAACTTAAAAAACATAAACAACAATAACAAAAATATATTTAAAACTAATAAAACTTAAAGTTATAACTATTATAAAGCTTTTAAAAAAAAATAAAACTAAGTTAAATATTTTAATTGTAAACAAAAAAAGTATTATATAAAAAAATATAAAAAGCTTAAGCAATTATAAAACAAAAAACATTTTAAAACAACAAAAATATTTATAATAAAAATTTAAATAAAATAAACTATTAAGCAGCAATAATAAACAAAATATATTAAAAAATATAATATATGTTTAAAACTATATTAAAAATGCAAAATATATTTATATATAAAAAAATTAATATATATATAAAACGTAAAATGTTTTTGCTAAAAAAACATTAATAATTATAATATTTATATAAATATATAAACTATAAAAAAAAAAAATATATAAAATAATAACTTTTATTTATAAAATTATAAGCATTAATAACAATTTTATAACGCATCTCCTACGTTAGTGGTACACCTAAGTAAATAATACACTTTTTTAAACCTTTGTACGCGCTTTTCAAAATTTCTTATTTCTTTTTTAATAACAATAGCTAACTCCTATAAAAAAGCTAATTTACAGCTTGCTATTTAAGCGTACAAAAACATTTTTTATTTATTTTTTAAACGCGCTGCTAAAATTTATAATATCTTTTGTATAACTTTTTGTAAACGAATATGCAGTATTAAAACAAAAGCTAAAACATCTTTTTTAATAATTAAATTAATTAAATTTAAAAAAAACTTTATTATATAATATATTATTAACTTAATATTCTGATTGTTTTTATTAAAACATAATAATGTTAAAAATATAGCTAACTAACTGCTAAAACTTTATAAAGAACGCTTTATAAAAAAGAACTAAACATTCAACTTTGTATAAAAACAACTAAAGCTTTAAACACGTTTTAATTAAAAAATTGATTACTAAAAAATATTAAACGAAAATCTGATCAAATATTGCATTTAGTTTATATTTGTATAAAAGATAATTTAAAACAAAAGCATTTATAAAAACAATATTTATAACTTTAACAAAACAGAATTTATAATAAACAAAATTATAGCTAACTTTATTATAATTATATTTAAACGCATATAAAAACTAAAAGCTATATAATTAAGTAATACAAATTAGTTTATAGTTATTTAAACTGTTTTATTATATAACTATATTATTTTATTTTATATTATTTTAGCAAAGCAAAACTATTTATTGTTTTAATATAAAAATATTAATTTATTTAGCAATTAAAAAGTTAAAACTATAAAAAATAGTTAAATAACAAATAAATAAAGCGTAAATTAGATTAAACATTTTAATTTATATATAAAAAGTTATATAAAAAAAACTTATTGCTTATTTATTTTTAATAAGCATAAAAGCTATTATTTATATAAATTTAAATTATATTGCAAAAAAAACAATATTATTATTTTTTGTATACTTTTTTATTTTTTTTATAAGCTTTAGCTTTTAAATGTTAAATATTTTAATTTTTTAAAATAGTTATATAATAAACAAATTAAGCATTTAATACAAGCATATATTACTTATATTAAAAAAAAAGATTTTTTTAACGCGTTTTTTTGCGCGTTTTTTAAGTTTATAACTTTAAATAACATATAAAAAAGTTTTAAAAAAACAAAATTAAAGCTGTACTACTTAAAATATATTATTAACTAGTTAAATTATTGTTTAATTATTTTTTAAGTTAAACTTTTATTTTTAATTTTATTTGCTTGCTAGCAATTTGCAATTTTAAACAACTTAATTAAAGCTTAATTTTTATTTTAATATATTAAATTAAAAGTTATATAATATTAAAATAGCTTTTTAATATTTATTATCGAAAATATAAGCTAAATTATATATAGTATAACTAATATTATATATTATTTTATATTATTAAAAAAAAAAATTGCAACTTTTTATAAAACAAATTATTAGTTTAGCTAACGTTATTATATAAAAAGAATTTAATTATAAAATAAAAAATTTTTTATTATATAAAAAGCAAAAAATTTGTAAGCTTTTAAAAATATAGTTAAACAAAAAAATTGTAAAAACTATAAAAATAGTTATTATACAAAAAAAAAAAAACATGCGCTTAACGCTATAAAGCTTATAGCAAACCCAGCTATAATGTGCAAACTTGTTAAAACAATATAAAAATGTTTAACAAATCAAATTTTAAATAGTTTAAATTAATTGTACGCGTTATTGTTAAATTATTTTAAAATATGCGTACAAAGGTTTAAAAAAGTGTACTACTTACTTAGGTGTACTACTAACGTAGAAAATGCGTTAAACAATAATTAGCTAAAAAAAAACAATGTTTAATAAAAAAAGATTGCAAATATAAATAATATAATTATTAAAATAATTTAAAATAGCTTAAAAATGTAATAACAAAATTAATTTAAAAAAAAAACATATAATATTAAACTATTAAAAATAACTAAATAAAACAAAAATAAAATTTTAAAACTATTTATAAAATATTATAAAAAAAACTAATAAATATATAATAGCTTATTTTAGCAAAAATTTAAAAAATAAAAGAATTTAAATTATTAATAAAAGCAAAAACTAATATTATTAACAATTTAAAAATAATTGTACAACTTATAATAATAAGTTATTAATATAATAAAACAATAATGCTAAATAAAAATTAGCTATTATTAAAACATAAAATGCATTATAAAATCTTTTAAATATATTATATAATATATTAATATTATATTTATATAGCAAACAAAATATAAAACTAATAGTTTTTATAACAAATTAATAAAAATTTAATAAAAAAACTATATAAAATTAATAACGTTAAATATTTGCTATTTT
Source organism: Xylaria digitata (assembly GCA_022495195.1). NCBI lineage: Eukaryota > Fungi > Ascomycota > Sordariomycetes > Xylariales > Xylariaceae > Xylaria > Xylaria digitata. The sequence goes on from MU377226.1 coordinate 12,275, forward strand.
TAAAAAAAATTTAAAGCAAACTTAAAAATATATTAATTATAAAAGAAAATTAAAACTATATGTTTATAACTAATATTAAGTATATATAATAAAAAAATTAGAAATTTATAAAATTAAGTAAAAAGCTAAAGCTAAAGCTAATATATAACAATTTATTTTTAAAACAAAAAAAATTTTTTTTTATAAATAAATAAAAATTTAAAGCAGTAAGCAGCAGTATTTTTTAATATAATATTTAAAATGTTGGCTTAAAATAATAAAATTAGCAAAAATAAAAATAAAAACTAATAACAAAAAGCTTAAAAAATAAAAAACAATAACAAACAATTAATATAAACTAATAACTGTTTTAATTAATTAAAAGATTTTTATATGCAGCAAATATATATATAAAAATAAAAGTATTAATAAATATAAGCTATTAAAAAAAACAAATAAAGGTTTTATTTAATATAAAAGCTTTATAAAGTTTTATTTTTTTACAATTTGTTTAAAAAACAAAAATATTAATAAAGTTTAAAAATAACTTTTACTTATTTATAATAATTAATAAAAGTTTTAATATTTATAACAGTAGTATAGTTAAATAAAAAACTATAAAACTTTTTTTTAACGTTTATAATTATAAAAAAAAGCTTAACGTATAATACAAGCTATTAAAATATACAAGCTATTAAAACACTTTTTTAATTTTTATATATATATTTTTAAAACATTAATTACTTAACAACTAATAATGCCGCTATTATACAAAAAAAAAGATGTAAAACTTGTATTATAAGCTATATAATGCGACCTAAAATTATTTATTTAGCGTGCTGCAATTATATATAATATTTTTTGTACAATACTTTATATGCAATAGCAAAATTGTTTAGCAAAAGCAATTATATTAAGGCTAAACAAAAATTAACAGAACTTAAAAAGCAAACTATTATATAATATATAATAGATCTAGTTTTGCAATTGTTTCTGCTTTAATTAAATAATATTAAAAATATAGCTAATTCTTTTTTGCGCGCATATAACGCAACTGCAGTTAGCATTAATTAAGCTTTAAACTTTATATAATAACAACTTATTTTTTGTATACGTTTTAATTAAAAAATTAATTATTAGCAAGTTTTTTGCAAAAATTTTAACGTATATTAAAAATAGTTTAAGTTTATATAATTTATAATAACAAAATTTAGAATTATTAAAAAAAATATTTATAACTTTAATAAAACTAGTTTTATAATAAATAAAATATTGTTTAAAATAGTTGTTATAACTTTTAATTAATATAAATAACTAAAAGCTATATATTAAAACAATTAAAAATAATTGTTTGTTATTTAAAGTGTTAAATTATATAGTTATATAATTTAATTATATATTATTTTAACAAAAAAAAATTATTTTTTATTATAGTATAAAAACAGCAAATTATTGTTTAATTAAGTTATTATAACAACAAAAAACAGCTAAATAATAAATAAACAAAATTTTAATTAAATTTAACATTTTAATAAATATATTACGCGTTATATAAAAAGTATTTACTGTTTATTAATTTTTAACAGTTATAAAAGCTATTATTTTACTAAATTTAAATTATATGCTAAAAACTATAATATTATTACTTTTTATATGTTTTTTTATTTGTTATATCGTTTTTAGCTTTTTAATATTAGTTGTTTTAGCTTATTAAAATATATGTACGCAAAAAAAATTAACAAATTAATATAAATATATATTATACATATTAAAAAAAAAGATTTTTTTGTAGCGTTTTATTAAGCGTACAAAGCATTTATAACTAAATTAAACATTTAAAAAAGTTTTTAAAGCACTAAATTAGTTTTATATAATTTAAATTATATAATTTTATAGCTTAAAACAAAATTATTAATTAAAATATTGCTTAAATTATTATTATTAGCTAAAAAATATTTAGTTTTTTAAAAATTACAAACTTTATATAACATTAAAAATATATAATTTTAAGTTAACTATATTAAAAAAAAAGTTATATAGCACTAAAATAGTTTGCTAAAAACTATTTTAAAAGCTGTTAACTAAGTTATAAAAAATATAACATTATTTATATATAAAGTTTAATTATTAAAAAAAAAAACGTAGCATTTTAAATAGCAAACTATAAACTTAACTAACGCTGTTGTATAAAAAATAAACGTATTTAAAATAAAAAATTATTTATTATACAGCAAAAACAAGATTTTAAAATTAAACAAGCTATTAAAGCGCAAATTTTAAATAAAATATGTATAAATAGTTGTTATATAAAGGTTAATGCAGCGCGCATACAAAAATATAAAACATATAGCAAGTTTAAGCATAATGCGCAAACTTATTAAAATGTTATAAAAACATTTAGCAATAATATATCCGATTAAATTTAATTAATTTAATATGTTATAATTAAATTATTTAACTTATATATACAAAAGTGCAAAAAAGTGTTTTAGTAGCTTATATGTTTTAATAGCTTATATTATACGTTATGCTTAATATTATTAACATATATAGTTTTAATGCAATTTTAAAATAAATTAAAATATTAGCTAGCTTTAATAAAATATACTAAAAAAAAACTTAGTTTTTAATAAGCTAAAAAAAAGCGTTAAATAAGTTTAAAAAAGGCATAACGTTATGTTTAATAATTAAAAAACTAAAAGTAAAACAAAAAAATAATATATTAAAAAAGTATGTAAAGTTTGCTAACTTATTTAAACAATAAAACAAAAAAATAAAATTGTTAAAATATAATAAATAAAATTATTATATATTTTTAAAAAAAAATTAATATTTAAAACATTTTTTAATATATTAAATAAACTAAAATTAGCTATAAAAGCTAAATTAATACTTAAAAAAGAATTTAAAAAAAAGATTTATTTAATTATTATAATTTTTAGCAAAATATTTAATTTTATAAATATTAAAAAAAGCAAAAAAAATAAAAAATTAAAATAAAAATTAGTAGTTAATTACTGCTATAAAAACTTTATAACACAAAAATTTGTAAAACTATTATTATAAATTAACAACTTAAAAAATTAACTTTATAAAGCAAAATAGTTTATAGCGCTAAATTTGTTAAACGTTTATTATTAAATACAAATAACAAAAAAAAACAAATAAAAAACAGCATTTAAAACACTTTATAAGTTATATAAATACTAAGTAATATTATTTAAGCTTATTAACGCATTAACAAGTTTTTAAGAAATAATTACAAATATATTATAAAACTATTTAAATTAAATTGTAATAGTTTATTTAAATAACATTTTAATTTATTTAAAAACTTTAAAAAAATATAAAAAGTATATAAAAAAAATATTTAAAGCATTATAAAAGATTAAATTAAAAGTTTATTTAAACAAAAACAAGTTTTATATACAAAAAATAAACTTTTTAAAATTTATAATAACTTTAAGCAAAATAAGAATTTAAAAATTAAAAATTAAAGCAATAAAAAAATAGCTTATATTAAATAGTATTAAAAATATAAAATTATTTATAAAATTTATTAATTATATACAACTTTTAGTTGCAAAATTTAAAAAATATGTAGTATTATTTATAAACTTTATAAAAAAAAACGCAATGTTTAAATAAAAAGCAAAAAAGCAAAAAACGTTTAAACAAATTAAAAAAGCAATATTTATAAAACTAATAATATAATTATTAAACTTAAATAAAGAATTTAAAGTTGAAATTAACGTATATAATATAATAATAAGCAAACAATTAAAGCAACAAAATAAAAATAAAAAGCTATATTTAATAACATTTTTTTTAAAATTTTTTTTAAAACTAGCAATAAACTATTTAATATTAAATAAAAAGTTTATAGCTATAGTTTAAGCATTTAAAAAATAAGAATATTATTTAAATAAAACTTTAATATTAATTAAAGTTTATTTAGATTATAAAAACTTAACTTTGTTTATAACAACTAAGGTTTTAAACAAATAACAAGTTAAATAAGCAGAATTTTTGTTGTAATTTAATTTTAAAATTATTTATATTAAAAGCAAAAAAAATTTAAAAACAAACATTTTAAGCTAAAAAAATAAATATAAAACAGATTAACTAAAAAAAAGTTAAGTATTATTTTAAAAAAATTTAAAAAAAACTTTTATTTTAGTACTAGTATATATAAAGCAGTTATTTAATAATTAATAAATAAAACGAATTAAAAAAACGGCACTGCATTTAGCACCAAATATAATATTAAGCTTAATTAACAAAAATAAATAGCTTAAATATAAAACGAAAATAATAATATTTAATAGTTTATAAAAAGAATTTGTTTAACATTTTTATAAAACTTATAAAAAATTTAAATGCAATTTTGTAATACAAAATTAAAATTAAATATTTAAAACAACGTACAAAAAATATAACTTTTGCAAAAAAGTAAAAATAATAAAACATAAGCTTTATAAACTGTTACAACTTATTAAATTATTTAATAAAGCATAAAAAGTTATATTATTTAATTTTAGTTATTATAAACAAACTTATAAAATATAAGCATTTTATATTATATAAAGAATTAAGCACAATAAAAAAACTTGCGTATATAATATTATAACATGTTTTTAATAAACATAGCATTTTAAAAAAAGCTATTATAAATAAAAGCTTTAAAAATTAAATATAAATTATTTATAGCTTATTATTTATAAACAAATAAACAAATTAAAAAACTAAACTAAACATTAAAACAATACTTATAGTATTATTTAAACAAATAACAAAATAATTAAATAAAGTTATTATTTATAGTAAAGTTTATATAAAATAGTTTAAGCAATAAAAATATAAAAATGTTACTATTTAAAGCAAATTATAAGTTTAACTTAAAAAATAATCGGATATAAATTTTAAAAGCAATAGCATTAATAACAAAAAACTAAACAAATAAGCTTATTAAAATATAACAAAGATTTAAAAACAATTTAATATTTATTTAGTAATATATAAAAGCATATTATAATAAATTAAAATTGTTAAAGCTAATTTTAAAAAAAAGAAATAAAGTATATTTTTTAAAAAAAAATATTAAAATTAAACAATTTAGCAATAAACTAAATTTTAAACAAATTAAACTATTTAAAATTAAAAAAATTATTTTAAAAACTAATTATTAACTATTATTATTTTATAAAATAAAAATATATTTAATTTTTTATATTTTATTATTAAAAAAAGCATTAAATAATACTACGCTAAAAACATTTATTAAAATAAAAAAAAATTAAACAAAGTATAAAATAAAAAAAGTATTAAACTTATATTAAAAAAAACGTATAATAAAGTATTTAGTTAAATAAATAAAATACTTATATATAAAAAACATTTAAAAACTTAAAAAGCATTTGTAATATATAATATAAGCAATTATATTATTTTATTAATAGCATTTTAATTAACTAAAGCTAAAAAAACAAAGTTAATTTTTTAAACAAAAAAAAAGTTGAAAACGTTTTAGTTAAAAGTAAACGTAACAGTTATAAAAGTAAAAGCTTTATTAATTTAATAGCTTTTTTTTTTACGGTTACATTTTTTAAAAAACTTAAACTTTTTTAAATTTATAATATTATAAGCTACAGCTTTTATTATTTTGTTATACTACATTTTTTTTTTGTTTATAAAAGCAACATATATAAGCGAGCGCTAATTTAGCAGCTTTTTTTAAAGCATTTAGTTTTTTTTTTAATAATTTATATTGCGCAGCAATTTTGTTAAATTGTTTAGCTAATAAACTTTTAGCATTATATTAAAAACAGATATTGTAAATATAAGCAAAACAACAATTTAATTTGGATTTAATAAATAAGCATTTAAATTTACGTTGTTAGCAATAAAAGCATAAAAAAAATATAATAACTAAAGCATTAAAAATAATAGCAAAAGACAAAAAATTACGTTTTATAAGTTTTTTATTAAACAATAGTTTTTTATAACGTTTTTTTATACAATTAGCTATAATAAAAAATAAAACAAAAAAGAAAAAATTATGCAAAAAGCATAAATATTTATTATTTATTATTAAAAACAATAATTTTAAAAAAAAAAAAATAATATTATAAACTAATAAAAAAACGGCCTAAAAGGAAAACCTAGCGCAGTTATAAACTAAATAAAAAGCTAAACCAAAAAATAAGCTATAACTAATTATAAGCGTAAAGGTTACATAATAAATAGTTGGGATAGGTTTTTATTTATTGCTATTTAAAAAATGTGTAAAAAAAGAAAATATTATAAAAACGTAAATAGTTCTTTTTATAACTAGCAATAATCTTTTTTTATTTTACTGTTTAATTTAAGCTTATAGTTTACTTTTTAGAATTTATTATAAAGGAGTCTACTTTTTAGCAATATTTTATTGCACTTATGTAATACTTTTTATGCTATTTTTTACCGAGTGTTACCTTTAGTTATATAGATTATATAACAACCCTTATTTATAAGTAAACTAACCTATGTAAAAAGCTTACACACTATAAAAATAAAACCCAATTGTTACATATATTTTTTAAAAATATTAAAGCTAATATAATAAATAAGTACTTAAGTTTATATATATTATAGCATAAAAGTTTTTAATATAAAAAACAGCTTTAAACATAAATAGTTAACTTTTATAATAACTTTATATGTTAGCTAATTTATAAAATAATAAAAATAATAGTGTAATTATAAACTAATAAGTTTTTAAAATATTATATATGTTTAATAGTTTTAAACAAAGCTAGGTTTTTTTTAGCGTACTGCTTTTATAAAAACAATATACAAGTATGCAAAATAATAATTGTTAGCTTAACTATATTAGTAAGAAATTTTTATATAGCAAAATCCTAGTTTTTACATATATTACTTTTAGTATACATAAAACTAAAGGTTTATAAAAGCTAAATTTAAGCAAAAGTTATATTTTTATTATAACTATAACGCAGATAATAAGTTAAAGCTTTAATTACGCTTTTAAAATTAAACAAACCTTGTGTTTTAAAGTAGTTAAAACAATAAAAGTTAATTTTACTAGTTTTAATTGTTTTACTAATTTTTACAACAAAAAAAACAACTGCTAATTAAGTTTGTATAACTGTGCTTTAAAATAGGGCTTATATTATTGCTAACAAATATACTCCGTATAGCACGGAATGCACGCTGCATTTGGAACCTTTTGATGTACAGCAGGTAAATAACTTACTATTTGAGAATAGATGTAAGGATTCTATTGCGGATGTATTTTCCAGCTTTTACTCGTTTTTTGTAACACGGTTTTAATGGTACTGGGGTTGGTTAGCGGCAAGTCACGCCCTACGGAGCTGTTTAGGCAACAATATACATTAACAAGAAAGGAGCCTTTTGTTAGGGAGAATAAATCAAGAAAAAGGTGGTCATAGCTTTTCAGATTCGATAATGGCTTATTGGTCCTCGCAAGGCTCCGGGTGTTAATTCCAATATCCGCACTCTTTACTTGCCCCCATATAGGTTGACTAATTGGATATTGCCGACGTCGCTGTTATATAGAGCAATGACTACTTTACTATAATACCATTTAAGTTACCGGTGCTTGTGGTAGGCTCCCCGAGGACTGAACAATCTTGGCGCACCAAAACAAGAAAACATATCTCGCCCGATGTTGCGAGCCTGCATTATGTGCGGTGGACCATGAGTCTAGCCCATGACGTAAATACAGTTTGCCCCCGCCAAGGCAGCGATTTGGATCATCTAGAACGATGTTGTTTGTAGTGTCCAGCTTGGCTCAAAGCTGAAAATGGATGATGGGGTGAAGATTCGCACGTTCGTGGGCCCGGATCAACCGCCAACTTAGTAAGCCCTGGCTCGTCACCAAAACATGATTGACGTTCTTGATGGTTTGTGGTGAAGGTTGATCGCTCATAAAGCTTTTAAATTTGGACAGAAGCATGGCGGAACCATCCACATTGTTGTTTGATCCTGGAGTCTTTCCAATATATATCTCCTGGTTCATTGATCCGCAGACCGGAAAACCGAGTCTGCGTCCTGAAGGGGATTCTCCTGTTGCCGACATCTTTATGGGCATTCAAACTCCGACTGGCTGGTGGAGGAATTACGTGAGCACCGCTGTGTTCCAGCCTGGCGTCTATAACCTGGACGCACTGAAGACTTCGCAAGACGAAGACATGACGTTGTTGAGAGAACAGCTCGATGCAAAGCAGCAAGTGCAGGGTGATGGCAGTCAGCCAACATGGATTATGACTCACATTCACCATCTCGGGAGGGGAGCAACTGGACGGTGGGATTGGCATACAGAATAATAATCTATAATTAAAGTCTATCCTACAAAAGTGACATTACGAGTTTGGCGAGGATTGACGACGGCACGAAGATGTCGTGTAATTATGCCTAGAGTCGCTCTCGTGCGACTTAACCCTCCGATTTAAATATTAGGAAAAATTACTTGTGGCCTGGAACTGATGTACGCATTATTGTTATGTGTGGTTTCGTTTTTAGAGCGCGTCCCAGAATTTTGTTTTTAGTTATATTAGTGCTGTAAAAGTGGTGAAGTAATTACTTAGACACCCAAAGCTTGTCCTCTCGGAAGCTACCTATTAGTCACCAAGCCGTCTGGTTGCATAAAAGAGTAACATATACTTTATTATGCCAAAATCGAGCCGTATAAGTGAGTATAATTATTGCTATATACTTAAGTATATAGACTAGGCGAGGTGGGCGGAAGCTCACACTTAAATAGACGAATTTCCCCGCGAACTCCTGTAGTTGGTTTTTATTGATATTGTGGATGTTTATTGCCTTACTTGTGGTGAGGCTCCTTTGTGACATGATAGTAATTACTTCGTTGTATCGGTCGCGAAATTCTAGCACGTACACGTTCAGAGGAATCACGCTCTGAATCATAAACAAGGAGTGACGGTAGCTAGCCACCTAGGAAAAATAATTTCGAGTTGAAGTTAGATAACGAGCTCACTAAACATCCCTTACGAACACTGATTACAATAATGTTGTCACGTCATCAGACGGATATGGGATGTGCATGTTATTCCTCAGTTGCTCCATCGTTAGTAAGGATCGCGATGAGCACACATGCCACACCAGTCGCAGTCTGAAGTACACTGCGTATGATCCGGTCCCTCGATTTTGTATACGTCCTCCCAGGTCAAGTACATCGGGGAGGAATATCTGGGATAGCCGAGCCCTTCTCCCAGTGTGTACCGGTAGTAACGCCCCGGATTGGATGTGGACGATCCGGAGGATGCGCTCGCTTGTGGCTTTTTGCTACCTTTGTTGTTGTTGTTCTTCTTGTTTTTCTTCTTCTGGCTCGTGAATGGTTTTTGGTCTGGAACTGGTGTCGAGTTGGCGTTGGTAGCGGGGTTCGGTTCGGTAACTGCTACTGGCATTGCTGCTTTGCCCTTCGTTACATGCTCGGAAGTTAGAGTTGGAACAGCATTATCTGAATTATTCTAGTTCGTCTTATTAGCTCTGATTCTATTCGAGCAGTATATACAGGAGTAATATGAATAATCATGCCAGCCTTCTCAGACCTATTGGCCGGTCTCAAAGCACTAGCATTAGCAACGTTATAGCACGTACCGTCTGTGGGTTGTCCTGGTGGCGAGGCGAGTCTCTCCGATGCTGTGCTAATGCCTTGGCTGTTGCAAAGCTTCTGTTGCAGTCGCATCGATGTTTGGGTTGAATGCTCGCCATATATGTGTGCTCAGGTGATCATCACCATGGACTGCCTCGTTTTTTTATTGATTTTCGTGAGAAGGGCTTTGTTGAGAAGATGATTAGAAGATGGCAATAGAGGGGAAAGGATGGAATGGCGTTTGAAATGTGATACGACTGAGACCGTCGTGTGCCACACCCCGCGGCCGGCCTCCAATCACCTACAACTGTAATATATGCAAGAGGTCGGTAATGATCACTGAACCCCTAGAAGATTCACAGAAGGAATGGCACAAAGGTTGAAGCATCTCTCAAAAATTATCACAACACAATCGGATGAATGTGTAACTGGGCACTCGACACCTGCCCCGCGAGACCTAATGGCATATCAGACATAGTGAATGCAAGCTAAATGTTGGGTCTGTTCTCAGGACTATGCACTGAATATGATTTGTCACAAATGGTTTAACACTAAAAGAAAAAAAAAGATTAGCTAGCGTAATACAACAATATTAAGAACTCGGCATGAGAGCCTATAATAACTCATCATGCCGGTCGTAGCGGTGCGGCGGCCCCGCAGGCTTTACCATCCCACCTCGTAGCCGCCGGGCCTCCGTTTTACCATCGGCATGTTGGCTCTACCGGTACACCGTATTAAAACAAACGGAACCGTCGAGCCGCCGGGTTATATTGTTCCTCCCACGTTTATTTACGCCCCTCCTCCTTTACCCCTTATATAGAACACCCTAGGCCTACTAGCTAATCCTACGCTCGTGCCGCCGACGGCGCCGCGCTAGGAACTAATAATAATGGCTTTTAAAGCTTATAATAATCTTTTAATGCGCAATACTTAGTTTATATAAGCAAACAAAAGGATTTTATTTTAATTTATTTAAGCCTTAGCGCTATTAATTATTATTAACTTTTTATTTATTTATTGTTTTTAAAATAACGTAATTAATAAGTAAGCATTATAAACAAGCGAGCGCTACACTAAACTTAACTAGCATAATTTTTATTTTAAACCTATGTTTTTTTTATAACAACATAATGTTATATAAAAACAATAAAAGTTAAATAATTTTTGCTAGTTAAGCTATAAATTTAATTTTAATTTTAAATGTTAAAGCTGCTACTATTATTTATAAAATCGATTATAATACTTTTTATTAATAACAACGTAATTAGCTTTTATAATATAATATTACGCCAAATTTATATAAACTTATAAATTTAAAAAAATATATAATAGTTTAATATATATTAAATTTAAATACATGTTTATTTTTTTTAAATTAAATAATATAAAAAATATGGCTAATTAATTATTTTGTAACTATAACGCGCTATTTATTAACAAACAATAAGCTTTTAATTTTATAAAACAATAATTAAAGCTTTAAACATGTTTTAATTGTAAATATAATTATTAAAAAGCTTAATATAAAAGTTTAAGCAAATTAAACGCGTAATTTTAACTTGTACAAAATATAATTACTAAATATAATATTAATAAAGCAAATATTTATAACTTTAATAAAATAAGCTTTATAATAAACGTTATTTTAATAGCAATAGTAATTATAAGCATTAAAAAGCGTAAAAAGGTTAAAATAGTTTAGCAAAATAATTAAAAATAAGTTATAATAATTTAAAACGTTAATTTTTAAAAATAAACAGTTTTACTGTTTATTATTATTGTTAATAAATATTATGTGTTTTTTTAGTATAAAAATAGCTAATTATTAAAAAATTAGAGTATTATTGTTAATAACAATAGCTAAATAATAAATATATTAAAAGCTGTTTAATTAAAATTTATTATTTTTTTATTTTTAATAGTTATAAAAGCTATTATTTAACTAAATTTAAGCTTTATTACAAAAATAATAAAATTATTACTTTATATATGCTTTTTTATTTATTTTATTTTTTTTAACTTTTTAATATTAGTTGTTTTAGTTTATTAAAACAAGCGTATAGCTAGCAAATCGAAAATATAATATATAAACATATTATTTATATTATTAAAGCTAACTTTTTTTTTGCTTTTTATGTTGCTTTTTTAAAAGTTTTTATTTTTAAAAATATTTAAAACAGCTTTTAAAAAACTAGCTTTATACTTTTTAGTTTAAATTTTGTACTTTTAAAATTAAATATTAAGTTATAAACTTTAATATTTTTTAAATTAGTTTTTAAACTATTTATATTATAAGTTTTAAAAACATTTAACAATTTAATTAAAACAATATTATAAACTAAATATATTAAAAATCGAATTTTTTATTATTAAAATAGCTTACTATTTTTAATTTATTATTTAATTAACTAGTTTATAAAAAAAAATTAATATATTAAACTATATTATTTTATAAAAAAGTTAAAATTTTATAGCTTAAAAAAAAGTGCAAAAGCTAATATAAAAAAAACAAACGAAAATTATATTATTATTAAAAATGTTTAAATAAAGCAACAGCGCTATAAACAATATAATAATAATAGTTATAATATATATATTTGTAAAATTAATATAACTACGTTTAAAAAAAATAGTTTTAAATAAATAAAATTAATTTTAAGCGTTATAATTAAATTATTATAATAATAATTATGCTGGTTTAATTTGGTGTAGCGTTTACTTGTTTGTAGTGCTCGCTTATTAATTACGTTAAAATAATTTTTGCAAATTTGTTTTTTAAAGCTATACGCCCAAATAAAATAGCTAGAAAATAAAATAAAAATACTATTAAATTCACTATTTTATTATAAATCTAATAATACTAATTATTTTATTGTACAACCTATTTTCGCAAAGTTATTAAAAAGTGGTGTAAGTACTTTTGCATAGAAAATTAGCTTACAGGGTACTCCAAAAAAGTGCAAAACTTGCTTGTGTGCAAAACTAGCTTGTGTTATAGGTTATTATAAATAATTAATAGCTTTTATAGTTTAATAGCTAAAACAGTTATATTAAATATAAAAAACTTAAGTTTAATAGGGCTTTAATTTTTGTTTTGTTTTACTAGTTATTGTACAAATAAACTAGTGAAGCAAAACCGGAATTTCTAAAAAAAATAGTTTTGTTGGAAATGTGGTAATGGCCCACCGTCATTACCTCCAGTCCCACAATATTCTGGCACGCTTCCACAGTTCCCATACAGCGAACAATAGCTAATACCGAGGTTGTCAGTGTTCCCTAAGGTTTCATGGTTTTAGGCATTAGAAAAGAACTAAGGTATGGCAAAACTCACTCTCCGAAACCGCTTCCCACACAGGTAACACCAACACCACAGGTGCCATCCGTCGACGTCTTCGGTTGAGTGACCCTGCTGACGCAGACGTCGTAACCTAACCACAGATTCGAACACCGTTCGTATAGATACGTGTTATACTCGCGCAGCAGGTTGAATGTGATGGAGAACTGTATATCCACAGTATAGCAGTCGTCTCCCAAAGCCACGAGATAGTATCGTCCGCAATCCGGGATGCTGCCCAACCGCGTAGAGTAAGCGGGGGCTGCCGTCGAATAATAAACTGCAGTTCCTGTAGCCCCAGGGGCCGTGATAGTCGCTACCGGGGAAGGAAAAGTACCCCCAGGGGCGCCTTTACAAACGCGCTGGCCGATGGCTACGCCCTCACAACTTCCCTGGATGTTGGGGTTCCAGGAAAGGAACTGTAACTCCGTGAGTTTGTCGGTAGAGTTTGAGTATCTCTCTGCCAGGGCCGCACTGTTCGAGTATCAGCAATTTCCGAGAGAAATGGAATAAGGGTTGGGACAAACCAGCTGGGTGAGTCCCATACGGTATCAAGCTCGCAGGGCAGGGGCAAGCATATGGTCGTGTTGAATTGACAGCCATAGTCACGAGTCGCGACTCTAGCATCTCGGGTTGACACTTGGTAGCTATTGATCAATTAATTAGACAGTCGAGTAACATTCTTCGCCGAATCAAAGAAAGACTTACTCGTCACAGAGGTCATTGCATGTCAAATAATTACCCTGCGGCTGGACGAGCTGACCGAGGCATGTTGGAGTCGCTGTAACTGCTCCTGATGTTGTCGACGCGGCCGTTGTGCTTGAGCTTGTTGTTGGCGTTCCAATATACAGGGTCGCAGAAGAGGTGGTATAGGGCAATGTCGTTGAACAAGCGCTTGTATCCTCGGTCAGTGCACATGCCATAATGGTAGAGGGGGCTGGCAAAACTCGTAACGTCTCTTTGGCAAATAGTTGTGTATGTACCAGAATTTGAATACGCCCTCTATCCCAAGAAACGTAACTTAGACACTATTTGATAATTCACTTACCTTCGAATCGCGGAGAACTCGTCCATCAAGTACTGCGTAAAGTTACTATTTGTAAGCCGCGGATCCAGCATCCTCATCCTAAACAGCTCCAGGAAACATTCGCTGCAATATAGGCTCGAGTCATAAAGGTTAGTCACGGCAGACATGTCGCTGTTGATTTCGCCCAAATCGAACTCCGGGTCGCTGCACTGGGCTGGTACCTCCTCGTAGGCGAAACACATACCCGGGTCCCATCGTATATAATCGCTCCCTTGCCATTCCTGGGACTCCAAGAAGCACCACCTGTTTCTATGTAGTATTCCCAGTCGAGAGGTAATTAGGGTATTGTAAGTACTCAGTGGGCTGGAGAGCATGGGTGCTTTGTGTTGGATTCAGCACTTTAGTGGCTACAGGAGCTTATGGGCAGTCATTAGGGTGATCAGCTCTGGTGTTATATTGTTGTAACCTATAAACCATTTTCTCATACAGAATTACTGGTTTATATAGGGGTTTCTTAGCCACACTATTCAGCCACTTATTCCCGCCATTAGTGATCCTGTCGACTGACTGCCGTGCTATATAGACCACACTAGGTAACCAAGCTGCCACCTTGGTTATTCGACGTTCCTTTTACAGGAGTGTATAGCTATATTGCCACAGCTAGGTATGTAAATATATGCCTAATTCCAGTGGGTTGGTACATTGTGCCTAGGTGCATCTACCACAGCAACCGTAGTAGGTCACCACAGGTGCCTTCCCGGTGCCACACTTTATGGTGCCTTCCCACATTACCTAGATACATGCTACCTAAGTACTTAAGTACCTAGGTACATATATGTAAGGTAAGTTTGACCCTGATAGAAACTACCTACATACCTAAGGTATACTACCTAGGTATATTGGTATCACATCCTCGAGTAGCACAGGCTCAGACATCGACATTTTACTTACCATCAGCTCTCTCTCTCAAGTTATGTCACAGCCCACCACCTCAGACTGGTTTCGCTTCTAATTCTTGCCATAGCCATTATTGTGTCAGTGGTAATTCGCCAGCACAGCTCTGAAGCGGGCCAAGCAGCTACTTGTAACAATCATCTGCACGAGATGGACGACGGCGGACACCTCGTGACCTTGGCCAATCCCGCCCGTGAAGATGGGACTCTGGACTACGAAAGATGCGCTAAACTGCACAACCGTCTGGTTGAGCACGCCTGGGTTGCTAACGGAAGAAGGCTTGATGATCTTGAGCGACGATCCTTCTTCGAGCACTATGGCGACGAGGCAAACGACATCGCGGATCGCCTAGACCCCTCACTAGTAGCCTTCCTCAAATCAATAATTGTGCCGGAAGATCCGCCCCTATTTTTCTTCTGGGTCGAGGGCATCGCGCCGCCAGCCGAGATATTCTCCGCCCAAGAGATGTTTCCAGACTACGAAGAAGAGCGATTTCTCACTCTATACACCACTAACGTCGGGTTAGGAGAGCACCCCCTGGGCCTGATATACGATCAGAAGCTCCATAGAGCTACGATGACGCTCGGGATCGAAGACGTCGACTGCGTCAACCCAGTCGAAGAGCACGACGAACTGTGGCATTCGTTGGAGGCCGTGCTCAGTAACTGGATCTGCATGGTACAGATCAAGAAGATAACCGCCTCTCAAGAAGAAGCCCCGAACGAGAAGTTCGGACCTTGGACCTGGCACTCATATAGCGAGCCACAGGTAGCCAGTACGGTTGTCGCCTTTGAACGACTCGTAACCACCATCGAGGAACGTATGCCAGTCGAGAGCTATCTACACCCTGCCGAAGGTCCCCTGCTCAGTAACGAGCAACTAGATGCGGCATCTGTCCCCAGCGATTGCTTCATTCGCTCTTTCGCCACGAGAGCTCGGAAACCTCGCTTTAGAATGATCGCGCCGGGGTTAGAAGTCCCCCACAACCCCACCGCGTTTGCCAACAATCAGAAATTCGCGGTCATGGATGCCAGCTCGGAATATGGTATCATTATCCCTCCGGTGCTCATCTTCGCGTCGTCAGAACGCGCCGCAGTGAACCTCGCGGCCCCCAGTCGATACGTATCGTTCAACCCGTTCTTACGCGAGTTCCGAGATGTGCGAGGTAACGGTCCTGTCATCGCGGGCCTATATTCCGAGTCTGTCGAGAGGTTCTCCATCGACAACGCAGAAGAAGGATTCCATCTGCTGCTTCCGTTCCGTTTCCGTGGGAGCGACTCGGAAGAAGGCCGCGGGGCCAGGAAAAGTGACGGAAGTATTGTGACCAAGGGAAGTGTCGCCGAACTGTTCCAACATGATTTCAAGCCGTTTGGGGGTGAGTGGTGGCGGGCACAGAGGCTTGAGAACTTGTTCGACCATTGGAGATGGTTAATTGAAAAGGGTATCTGGACTGTTGGTGACGAGGGCGTGCAAGGTGACATACACCTGTTTAGGGATGCTGACACGCGTTTGTCGGAAGAATACCGTATAAAACCAAGCTGGTGATCTACGGGGGAGGGCTACAAGTTACAACACTAAATGCCGCAGTCATCTAAGAAAGACTACTAGCCTATGTTAGATTTGGTGATGTGGTAAGAGTATTGCCGGAAATAAACGATGAGATTGCATGAGTGTATATTCTGTTGTTCTTGTTCGAGCGCGTCTTGCTCTTTCTCTGAGGTGTCTACTAATAAATAGTGTGGTGGATCCGGAGGGGCTGAGCAGACTCTGCTTAACCCCTATGTTTCTCTAGTGTACTTGGGGTATATGGGTTTTGACCATCCCGCCACCATGCTGCATTCTGACAATTACCTATCCAACTGGCCTAATGAGTTCACCATTTCCCAAAATGCCACATCAACCTCTCACCTGGTACCCGATCGAAAAAAGACGGTACACTAGATAACACGGCCAAGCCAATCTTGCTAGCGCGCGGCGAGGAAATTACGAGGCTTCCTAGAGCCGAAGTGTTGCCATTGTCGGAAGTAGTCTAGATCCATCCCCAACAATAGTGCCAATACCCCGCTTGTTCAGATCAAGGGAAAATGACGGAGATCGCCAGCCTCAACTGTCTCACCGACTCACGAATGATACAGTCGAATGATAAGGCGGTCTCAAGATGCTCGCAGAACTCTCTCTTGTTCACCTCTTTCGCAAGAAACCTTTTCGACAAGTGCAAGCGACATGAAATCCGAGGACGTCGCTACCGAGACAGGATACGTGGGTAACCTAGCCCCAGACCAGGAGAAGAAACTCCAACAACTGTGGAGTCTGCTCTTAGAAGCCTTCGAATTTGATGCTGCCAAGCATGAAGAGGCTGATCCGCAAGATTCAGCAACGGCTGAGTCGCGGGAGGACGGAGCGCCGTCGAATCACGAAGTGGGCGTGGACAAAGGTCTCGTGAATCGAGAGCTGGCAGACAAGCTCCGGCATACATGGTTAAGCATGTTAAAGCAAGAGAACCCCGACGCGCTTGTCCTACGGTTTCTACGCGCCCGGAAATGGGATGTCGCCAATGCGTTTTCAATGCTCAAGAGCGCCCTCATATGGCGCCACGACGAGGCATGCGTAGATGAGAAGGTCCTTCTGAAAGGAGAACCGTGGTGTGCGAAGAAGGCGGAGACGGGAGAAGGAAGGGAGAGAAAGGATGCACAAGACTTCCTAGAGCAGCTGAGGCTGGGCAAGGTATATATCCGTGGCATGGATCGTCGAGGGCGTCCGGTTGGCTACGTGCGCGTTGCGCTGCATAAACCGGGGGCGCAAAGTCAGGAAACACTAGAGAAGCTTGTCGTGCAGACGATCGAGACAATGCGTTGTTTATTCACGACACCACAAAACGAGTCATTCTGCGTTGTCTTTGATTTGACTGACTTCTCCCTGTCCAACATGGTACGACTCAAATTCATAGGTTTTGACACGGTAGGCCATCACCCACTAATACACATATGCTAGGAATGGCAACCTGTGAGGTTCATCATCCGGGCCTTTGAAGCCAACTACCCAGAATGTCTCGGCGCACTGCTGATCCATAACGCTCCGTGGCTCTTCTCCGGTATGTCACTCACTTTCACCTGATTCACTAAAAACAAGGCTAAAACAAATGAAATGAAAGGGGTATGGAAGATAATACGAGGCCTATTGGATCCCGTAGTCGCCTCCAAGGTCGATTTCACACGCAACGTCGAGGGCCTAGAAAGGTACATCGCGAAAGAAAACATCATGTCTAGTTTCGGTGGGACAGACGACTGGCAATATGCGTACCAAGAACCGTCCGAAGAGGAAGACGCCAGCATGGCACGAAGCGAAGCGCGCGAGGAAATCATGGTCGAGCGCCACGAGATCGCCGAGCGATTTCTGGCCGCAACGCAAGCGTGGATAAAACACGTAAACGTAGAGGAGCATGAAGAGGCAGCGATACAGGCGCAGTTGCGCAGCAACGCTGTAGAAGCATTATGGACGAATTACTGGAAGCTCGACCCGTATGTTCGCTCGCGCACGAATCTCGATCGCACGGGCGTGATTGGACCCGACGGGACCATTGAGCTGTACCCCGAAAGAAAAACCGCCGTCGCAGCGGAAGAAAGCAAAGAAGTGCCTGCCAGGAAAGTTCGGCGGCAGGTCACTAGATAGGTAGTGTTGGCGGTTGGATCAAGGAAATTTTAGAACTAATTTTGTACGATTTAATGTATTGCAGTAATATGATATCCTTCTTAAATTGAGTAGGTTATCTTGAATGAAGCTTTTCACTATTTGGTCAGCATCGCCATAGCAGGATAACTTGGCTACACAGCCTTAAATACCAAAACCCAAATACTCACACATATATATGCTTATCTATCGGTCTACTATCCCTACCCAATACTCGACGGAACGACCAAACAAAAATCTGAACACGAAGGAAAAAGGAAGCACAACCGACCCTGAGAAGGTGCTGTGATGTCTTGCGATCAGGACGGGACTCGAACCCGCAATCTTTGCCACCGGAAAGCAACGCCTTACCATTAGGCCACCCGACCGTCGCATGTTGAT
The DNA here is from genome assembly GCA_022495195.1 of Xylaria digitata. Classification (NCBI taxonomy): domain Eukaryota; kingdom Fungi; phylum Ascomycota; class Sordariomycetes; order Xylariales; family Xylariaceae; genus Xylaria; species Xylaria digitata. The sequence goes on from MU377226.1 coordinate 31,274, forward strand.
ACTTAAACCCTATTCTGTATTCATACCGTACAAAACCTACCCAGGATTACCAGGTCGAGTCCAGTGAATGCCGCCGTTACACATATTCTCTCTCCCCTCCCATTTATGCCATGCATATCACAACACGCCCTAGAATCAATGGCGCTATTCCTATGCTCTCTTATATAGTCAATTCGAACCAAGCCTCCGATTCAGTAGAAAATTAGCCCTATTCATTAGGGATTAATACAGCACCACTAATTCCGTTATTCAGCTGAGTAGATATGGTCGAATTCGAGACCCAGCATGCACCATTCCTTACCGCATACGCCACACTCGTGCAGGCTGCATTGTTCGCCCAGAAGTTAAACGATGCGCAGGCTTCGATGCACAGATCGAAGCTTGCTACTGTCACCTGGGCGATGTGTACGGCCTCGTGGTCCACGGAGCACAGCTTCTGGAATGTCAACCCCATCTCTGGCGTCGTCGGCCCGTCGCCGCCCGTGCTGAAACGGGATGTGTATGTCGTGCGGTTTGAGCTCGGACAATCAGTGGAAAAGGTCGGCGTGCTCGGCGCCGGTGTCGATCGGGATGTGCTACTATATGTATGACCTCGTGAGGTGGAGGTTGCCGTCGGTGTTGAAGATGTCCCTATCAGAGACGTCACCGGCGATGTCGCCGCGGTACCTTGGCTTCTTTAAAACTATAAGTTAACATGTATGAACTCGTGGTATTGATTCTATTCACGGGTCGTACTGGGGCATGCTCGACTCATTGCTCTTCTCACGCAACGCGGTAGTACCGCCTATTGCGCCGCCTACTGATGCTCCAATGACCACAAGACCTATCACAACCGCGATAATGATACAAGTCGAAAGCTTCGTATCTCTAAGTCTGGACCCCCAAATCAGGCCCGGCTTAGCTGTTTGCGTCTCAACTGCATATTGTGGTTGTGGTGTATACTGTTCATGCAAGACGATGGGAGGGATAATCACTTCTGGGGCAGTAGAATATGATTCCGTCGGATTAACCTGTAAGGACGAGGTCAGATACTATTAATGGAGCGCTCGCGGGACGAATGGGTTTAGATACCGTGAATTTTTCGTGTCCTCCGATATCATGTCCTCCGATGTAGCTCATTGCTGTTCAATTAATTATGGCACCTGAGAGTCTTGCGGGGTAGTTTCGATGTTATCGGAACTATATGTCCACTCGAGTCTAACGTAATACTCTCGACAACTAACCATTATGGAGAATGACACAGAGAAAGAAATACGGTACAGCCTGGGTTTATAAGAGGGGAGTCGGCGATTGTTTCATCGGCGGACATGGTGATTGTACTATCTTTGCAAGCATGGTGAAGCCCCTAGCCCCCAATGTAGACAGGTTGTGTAGTATTCATGGCGTATCTGTTCCTGAATCCTACTGGAATTGGGCTTTCATCTCGCCGACTATAACCTTAAGATGGCTGTGCCACAATGCTACTTACAGATGCGACGAAGAGGTTCCGATTATAGATACCGGGATTTCAACAATGGGGTGGACTAGTATTGCTCCCGTAGGAACGGTCAATTAACCCGGCCTATATACAAGTAACATATAGCTACGGAATTCCGCCTGTGTCGGTTCAGCTCGCTAGTATTAGCCGTTGATACAATCCGAAGATCATCACCCATGACGATAGAGATGATGAGGGGTTCAATGAGACTCTTCACTAACCTAGTGAATTTTCGAACTCTATTTGCTTGTCATGAGATTAAACCGGGATTCACAAACTCGGTTGAGGGTTACGGGAGTGAGACGATTCATTCACATAAACGTCTTCCTACTCAATATCGCTTCTCGTAAATGTAACGTGATTCCAACTCAATAGTTAAATGCCCCTTGCCTACTCATCCACCTTTTCACGCGTTCGGGGTGCCAATTGTAACCGTGCCGGAGGTGCCGGAATTAATTACTACCTACTTAAGCTTCATGAGACATAAGTTCAGGATCATTGAGTAATCCGTATTCCATTCACAGAAACCTCTCTGTCATACACCCGACCCAATCTGCGGAAAGCCAACCTCAAAATCAGAACTGCGACCAAGCATACTTCAAGCCCTCCCAGATCTCAATCCCGCTGGGCAAGATCTGCTCCGGCGGCAGCACGAACCCATATCGTGTGTCCCGAAGCTCAATGCCCCAACCAAACTGGGCCTTGCCAACATCGGTCACGTAATCCCTTCCGTTTCCGCTCGATTGGTACAAGACCACTGCGGTAACGTAGAAGGTTAGCAATCAACATTCATAAGGGGTGAGAATATAGTTGATCGGGTCCCTAAAGAGGGAGGAAGAAGGAGGGGGAGTGGAATGGTAGAAGAAAAGGGTGTATGCAAAACAACTCACAGCAACCCGGCCCGTAGTCAAAGGTAGTATTATAAGGCTTAGCAATAGCGGCGGCGATACCAGCCGCGAGGTTGATCTGCTCGTCGACGTTGGCAGGGAACTCGGTGCATGTGTACCCGTACGACAACAGGATGACCTGGGCGTAGCTATGCCAGTCCACGTAGAGCTTGATGCCGTGCAAGTCGCGCAACTTGCGCGTGTAGGTGGCGAGCGCGGCCGTCTCGGGCGTATCGAGCGGCGCGTAACCGCTGAAGGTCTCGGAGCTCGGGTTCGGCGATGACCCGTCTCCGCCCCAGCCTACTGACCAGTTACGGTTGATGTCGGTCCCGACAGCGGTCGCGTTGCTGCGCACTTGTCGGTTCTTGCGCCAGAGGCGGTTCATGGTTTGCGAGTATACGAAGCCTGGCGCGACGTTAGTTTTTCATTTTTCCGTTCAGGTAAGTTAGGTAAGGTAGGCAGGGGTTTGGAAATCAATGTCTCGCCCCGGGAACGTTTCTCCCAGTGTATCTAAGCGGGAGTAATGGGCGGGAAAGGTATACTTGGAATAGCTTACCGTCCGGGTTTACGACTGGCAAGACGTAAAAGTCGTAGTTATTCAAGACCTTCTGCACCAGCGGGTCGCTTTTATACCCGGTGACGATCTGATAGAGGATGTACTCGACGGCCTATCCACGCATACGTTTTAGCCACCGTATCCCATTTTTCACCGATACACAAACGATCAAGAAAAAAAAAACATATTGCGTGATATACAGGGCGCCATACAATAGAAGTAATCCATTCCCTGGCATGCACATTCCCATTAAAGAAAATCGCCGGCTTCGAATCCTTGCCGGACGCGCCCCAGAGATGGATACCCTGGATGGGGCGTCCCTCGAACGAATTGCCGGCGACGATGAGCTCCGAGTTATTCGGGAAAGCGGCGTGCAGATCCGCCCAGTACTGCACGTGGTCAGCGTACGGGTGATACGCATCGAACCATTCGAGGCCAGGCAGGGCGCCCTTGGCGCTGACGGCCGAGCTCAGCGCGGAAACTCTGCTCTCGGCCGCGAACTCGGCGCCGAGGTCGTGGCTGAGGAGAGTGCTGTCTAAGTGTAGGTCCGAAGCTTCGAAGGCGCTGATATCACCTGGCGCGACGGCGAGGTCGACGGTTAATGTCCCGCTGTCTGAACGCCGACGCTGCAGCTCGATGGCGGGTGCATTGCTAACGGCGTTGTCATCGGCGTCCTCTGCGAGGGAGACGCGATACACTTTGTACCCGTTGTAGCTAATCTTCTTAGGCACGGGCTGGTCGAGAGGACTCGCGAGGCCTAGGGCCGCGATGGTGAGGAGGAGACCTCCGACCTTGAGCCCGAACTTCATCTTCGTATCGTATCACGAGGACAACTAGAAGAAGAACAAGAAGAACGGCAAACAAGGCTTTTGTTTTTGTCTATTCCTCGTTTTCAATGAGAGCCAGATGAGACCAGTCCAGTTTGTTCAACTTGGTTCACACCAATGGATAATATTTAATTATGCCTACCTACATACTTAATCTATCAATCATGATAGTACTGCATCACATACTTATATACTACAATAACAGCAGTAATACACCTACCCAACCCGTCAAACCCCTCTCCCACGAAGTGAGCGTTTCCGTCAATTGGCGAGTCAAGTCCGATGACGAATGCGACGCAGCGATATTTCGCCATCTGGGTCGTCTTGGCTCCTTCCTGAAACTGCAGTTCTCTGCATCGCTTGAGCATGAGGTGACAGGGCTGCGGGATATCGACATACCTACCTACTGATATGTTACTATATCATTCTAGTATGTTGACATGGTATTTCCCTTCCTTTTTTCCCCGCATACACATCGGTTGTGGTGCCGTTGATTATCTCAGCACACATAGGGTATTTGATATATGCGCCTTAAATTTGGGGGTTAGGCGAACTCATCTTACGTGAAAACACAATAAAGATGAATTTGCGCCATAATTTATTACGGTGTATCGTGCCATACATTTCAACATGAGGGCAATTTCACTATTTGGCGTATAGCACACACACACACACACACACACACACACATATATATATATATATATAGATATAGATATATGATATAGGGCAACGATGTGTGAGGGGAGGCCTTTACGGGAGTGGGAAAGGAGGGGAGCAAGGTTTCTTCTCTTCTAACGACTCAACAGAGAAAGTAACAAAGCTAGTCCAATTCATAAACTCATCAACCTTCCTTTTTACAGGTCTAGTTTTTTCTTTTTTTTTTTTTTTTCAATCTTCGGCATATAAATAAACCACTTTATGTACCGACGCATTTTATTCCATTCCCGGGAACACGAGACTCCCACGGTGAGGGAAAAAAAAAAAAAAAAAAAAGGAGAAAGTAGGGAGAAAAGACTGGAACAGAGTGGTATTATACGAGCTGCAACATAACAATATTTTGTACCAAACGCCGCCCAATGCCCGCCTGTCTGTCTGTCTTTGTGCGTGCCTCATTTCAACAATCAATCGTTCGATATATAGGTATTCATGCAACTTGTCCCTGAGGATGGGCGTCGAGGTCCACGTCCGCGACGAGCGTTCGTTGGTGCGCGCTGTTGCGCACGAGGTTGCTGAAGTACTTGAAGGCTACCTCGCTTTCAGTGCGCGTCTTGAGGGTTTCGTCTCTGCGTGAGCCGAGCTGTTCGACCGAACGTGTCAAGCCGACGCGGAGATTGTCGGCCGGGAACCGTAATACTTTACGTACGGAGCTGGCTATGCGTGTACTGTTAGCGTGAATATAGTCCATAGAATCTAGCTGTGCCGATAGTTTAGCCGAGAGGCGGTGAGGCAGTGACTGCGGGATCTGCTGGAGAACGTATGCCGCGGCGGACACAACTGTGAAATGTGTAATTAGTAAAATGTGAAGTATTGGGGTACTGCAGTGTGCAACTTACCCGCAAGGGCAACTGCTGGGATAATTAGTTTCCTGAGATTATCGTTTCCAACAATCTTCGCAGCACTCAATGCATGGTCGACCCAGCTGGTCCCGCCAACTAATCGCCCGCCTACGGCGGTTGCTAAAGTCAAGGCCATACCAGTGCCGGCCATCTTCTCCTGGCGTTGCAAAAGGGTAGACCAGTCGACGAGATCCCAGAGCTCGGTAGGCAGGTCGATCTCCTTTGCCAAGGCATCTCGTCGTCTTCGAAACATAACATCAGATCGGAAACTTAGGTCGTGATATTCATTTCCAAGATGAAGGATGCCTAGTTGCTTGATGGCATTGACTCCACTGACCGTCTTGATACGAGCATGCTCTTCACAATCCGTGACGGCGGTCGAGATCTCATTCAGCATTGCTTCCTTGAGGTCGTCAGCGAAGTCGAAGACGCCGAATAGTCCCGGGTATGGCACGCCTAGAGTGCTGTCTCCAGCATGAGCGATGGCCGTATTGAGGGTATTCCTCGTGTAGTCATAAATATCCTTGCAGGTGAGCTCGATGGTTTGGTCAATCTCATCGCCTACTTCTGCTTTGGCCTTCTTAGAGGATTCCAGTTGTGGTTCGATCTCTTCCAAATCCCTCGTCACACGTTCTATCTCAGACTGTGCAACCTCTACGTTGACGGTGGCGAGGACATGAACGTCGTTCAGGATATTCATAAGGTAAGTCTTGGCGGGGGTGAGTTTGGACCGTGCTCGTTTCTCCAGAACGAATTGTCTCAGAGACCGCTCCAATTTATGAAAGTCTTCGATTTTCTCCTTCTCCTTCCCCTTGCCTTTTGGATCATCACCCGGCTCGTCCCCACCACCACCTCCGCTGGAGCTACCACTGCCTCCTCCACCAGGACCACCCGGAGGCGGGGGTATCGTTGGGATGGCATTACTCGACACGAAATGGACTAATTCCGACGACTCCTTGTATGTGCGGGGGCTTAGGCCATATACCTGGTCCAAGATCATCTTCTGGCAGCGTTCTTTATCGCGAATCATATCAAAACCATTGACAACCATGAATATGTAGGCCTTTTCTGCTGCTGCAGCCCAGATAAATTCCTTGGCCGATTGCGTAAAGTGGTTAGCAGCAGAAACGACGAAGACAACAACATCAATTTCTTCTTGTCGCGCAAAGATAGCGGTTGTTTTGGTCGTATCCGAATTGAGACCGGGGGCATCGATCAGTGCGATGTCTACGACGCCGTTGTTGAGCAGCGACTCGTCTACGGTACGAACATCCTTGACGTAAACCTTGCATTGCATGTAAGTCGAGTTGTCGAGTACGATCTGTTCAAGTTTGGAAAGAGGAAAAACATTGTAGGTTGATTCATCGTGTCGGTTGTAGATAGTGTCCTTGTGTACCGCGTGAACCTCTTCCAAACCGCCATTTTCCCGTGCATCCAGAACTTCGCAGAAAATGCTTGTGCAGGGCTGTTGATCTTCGGGTAGCACCTTACGTCGCAGCAGGGCATTACAGAATGTCGATTTACCGGCGTTCAAGTCTCCTGTGACTAGAACCTTACTGGAGGTATCATCGATTCGTTCTCGCAGCGATACCAAATGCTTGATGCTTGTGCGTATCTTGCCATCGAGCAAGGACGCAACAGAACCCTTTTCTAGCGAGTGAACGAGCTCAGACTGGTGCATAGACCCTAACTTTAGATCGAGCTTGAGAATAGAAAACTCCTGTGCAATCTGAGGCGACATTAATCGAGGGGCTTCGGCGGTCTTGGCTTCGGCGTCCCTGCTAGACTCGGCGGAATCGTCGTCGGGGAATCCAGTCATGGATCGCCGTGGAGGCGGCGGAGGGTGTGAAGGCTCGGTGATGGTAGAGAATGTACGGTGTAGGCCAGGACCGGACGCAGACCGCTCGTGTGCAGTAATATCGGTGCGTTGGACGGAGGGGTAGTGGGCAGGCCAGGTAGAATTCGTCTCCTGAAGGCCCTGGAGAAGATCAACGACCCTGTTGATAGCGCGGCCCAGGGCGACTCGTTGTTGGTTGTACCATAGCTGAGAAATAGCGGTGACCTGGTGTCGGTAGTCAGTCTCGGGATTGCCGGCCGACTGCCGTGGTAGCACCATGTCGCCGGCGAGGCTCGGGTCGGTTCGAGGAGATCCTAAGGGTAGCTTGGATGAGCCGGGTTCGTCGCCGGCGATGCTGCTTCCACCATATCCCGAGTCATTATCGAGCAGGGATTGTAGTCTGTGTGCATGGTAAGAGGTTGAGCCACTACCGACGGTGACGTATCCAGGTCTCCCAGCTCCGTTTACCGGGCTGGGGGTAGTAGGTTCACGCGGGAGGTCGTTCGGTGCGTTGTTGCCGTCATCTCGGGCGTTTCTGTTGTTCCGGGCAGGGGACTTGCCCTTGGACATGGGTGGGAAGTATTCCTGGCTCATGGCAAATTGCGGCAATTGCTATACATCGGGATCCATGAAATATTCTCTACGGACCTCGGCGGAGGAGCGGCAACGGAGGACGTAGGCCAGAGGTTGTAGGTTGCGGATTGTAAATTGGAGTGGCGGTTTAGCTTAGGTAGTTATCGTGATGGTTGTTGGGAGAAGGAGATGAGGTGGTGGTTCGACAAAAAAAATAGTGTGAGTGCCACGATATATTGCTTGCATCGATCCGGGCTGGGCGGCAAGGTGACTACTACTAGGAGATAGGTAATACTACTGCCTTTTTAGGGCGTTGAGGCCGGCATTAATGATTGGTTATGTCATTTGCACTCCGCTGTAGAAGGGTATCGTCGTCTACACACTGTACAACACACGCCACCTCTACACTAGTGTGTCTAGTGCACCTACCTAGTCTAGTGGTTTGTGTCCAATAATTGACCATCCCGAAGTAGAATAGACCACAGAATAGAGGGCCAAAATACAGTGCGGGGTTCAAAATTTTACTATACACGATAAGATACAGATAAACACATGCTACCCCAGCCTTAAACTGACGTAGCTTAGGTACTTGATACTTACTATGCAGGACTTCATTCTACACTACACTAGCTACCTCCAGGGATGTACCTCCAGGAAGCACCTAAAGGAAGAGGTACCTAGGCAATCGATCTTATCTTGATTCTTGTAACCGCTGAGCAACCTTGACCCCAGAGGCGCATCAACAACGAGACGACATAATCCACAAGTCACTAGGCTACCGAATTCTAGACTGCCTACATATCACACTACAATTTCTTCCTTCCTTCCCCGTTCAAACTAGGCCTCCAACTGAAGCTATCGGATCGCGAAAGTAGCCATGAATGTGAGAACAAGAACGCCCGAATCGGCACCTCCATTCCCATCTCCATCTTTGCTAACACCTACAACGAGATGGATACTGACAATGATGGTTCTGGCAGATCTTAGAATGGGCTTTCGGCAAGCGCATGACGCCCGCTGAGCGCCTGCGCAAGAACCAACGCCTTCTCGATAAAGCCATACGCGAGATCGACCAACAGAAAGTCAAGCTCGAGAGGCAGGAGAAACAGCTCATCGGCCAGATCAAACAGAGTGCCCAGAAGGGGCAGATGGGAGCAGCCAAGATACAGGCAAAAGATTTGGTGCGCACAAGAAGGTCAGCGCCCATATACGAATTCCCCCCTCTGAATAGGCACCAGATCTCCGACTGACTCTATTATTTGCCGTGGTGTAGGTACATCGAGAAGTTCTACGGACTCAAGAGTAATCTACAAAAGATATCACTGCGACTTCAGGTAATGGCAATGACCATTTTTGGATATCATCCATCACTAACGCACGGGGCCCGCAGACACATCGAACAAACGAGCAGATGATGCAGGCCATGAAAGGTGCCACCATGGCCCTGGGCAGCATGAACCGGACCATGAACCTTCCCGCCCTACAACGGATTGCCATGGAATTCGAGCGCGAGAACGACATAATGGAGCAGAGGCAGGAGATGATGGACGATGCCATTGATGATGCTATGGATGTCGGTGTCGAAGAAGAGGGCGACGAGGTAGTAGAGCAGGTATTGGAAGAGATTGGAGTTGACCTTAATCAAGCCGTGAGTAGCCAGCCAGCTTCTGACAGACCAAGTTCTAACTAGATCGCGCAGTTTGGAGAGACACCCACGGGTCTCCAATCCGACAAAGTTCCCGAGAACAGGGTGGCGCAGGCAATTGGTGGTCCCAGCGGAGGTGGTGATTCTGCGGATGACGATCTTCAGGCTCGCCTTGACAGTCTGAGAAAGTAAAGGCTCCCGCCATGCCCGAACATTGTATCTCGCCTATTCCGAAGCCGAAATTTTGGTGTCTTGGCTTGGAGTGAGTGGGCTTATTATGGTGTATACGATATGAGAAGTATGATGATTGATACCTGGGCATAAACAAACCATCACGATGCCATTCTTAATTCCATGATCCTTTTCTTCATTTTCTGCCCTTTGGCGTATCCGCCCATTAACACAGCCCGGGTACAAATCATTGAAGCCCATTCCCAAGATCTCAAGCTTGGCCTTTTGATCCAGGAGCGTCGGGTTCGTCTTCACCCACCTATCCTGCAGGCTGTGCTCTACGATCTCGCCGAGAAGAGGAATGACCGCAAGAACCTCCCTACCCTAACACGATAGAGTTTAACAAGAGTACCCAAGTATCTCTACTAAGGAAGTACTCGCTGTCTCTATTGGTGTAACGCAACAATCCCACCGGTCTACTATATCCCCTAGATTTCCCTTGCATCTCGATATTCCCGGAACCACCCCTCTAGGTCCTAATCTCTAGGTCCTAATCACGCGACCCCGTCCGCAACAGCGGTGCTACACAATACACACAACGTGTCTACGCAATAGTCGAGTGCCCAACCCCTGTACTCGGCCGTACTATATCTACTAGGCGTCATCCCCGGTGCCATATGCAGTGTCACGAGGACTGGTCCGGTCATCTCCGGCCCGCCGGCAAACGAACGAGAGCAAAATATTCTCGTCTGATAATGCCGAGACGCAGACCACGCGGATCACCTCGGGGTTGACAGAGTCAATCCACTTGAAGGCGCCGTTGCCAGACAGAGAGAGCCTAGTTGGTCTAGCGTCGGGATGGAGCTGGCGACGGCTAGTGCAGCGAGTAGAGATCCGGGCCATGTATACGAGGTAGAGAGACATGGTACATCAATGGTACAGATTTGGTTTATACCCTGCCTCGCATATGTGTTTTCGCGTGTGGATAATGTGTCGTTATTATGCGATACATAAAGTTCGAACCTACATACATACAACGCAGTTTGCCGGCGCTGGTCAGACTTCTTTCTTCCAGGGCCACGATGCAATCGGCCTCGTACCTCTTGCCGTCCGCTACGGTAGAGAAAATCTCCCACCACGGCATGTGTAGACTTACGTGATGCGAGCCCTGACCATTCTGTCGCCGAGCTGTGCCTTGAGATTGTCGAAGTAACGCAATCAATGTTATGTCATGTTATCTATCTCTGACGAGTAATGGCAAGTATCTTGCGCCTGTTGCGACCACATGCTGATGCCACGCGGACGAGAACCGGGGAGAAGGGGAGGGGGCCTTTGTTTATTGGGGAATGCACGGGTGAAATTCCATTGGGCATTGTCATTTTTGCTTTTTCTTACTCAGTAAAGAAAGAATTACTCGGATTTAATAAATACATCTCAATGGAATACAGATTGTTATTATCTGAGGTATTATGGAATGAACATCTATCTGGATTCCGAGTGCGGCTAAGTTATAGATGAGTGGACAACGGGTTCGCTTTGTAAGCTGTGATATGGCATATCCTACGATATGTTTCATCTTCTACTTATGATATAGATTGATTTACAAGTTACTCGAATAGGTACCTAAGCCAAGGTAATTAGCTTGAGAGAAAAAGGTATATACTATTAGGTAAACGTTGCTATTTATAGAATATCGTGACGGTATGTGGTATGCGATGTGATGTCCTTGGCAATGGACTCGGGATAGTCTCTTTGCGCATGAATTGGATGATAAGTCTGAACGGACTAATGATAGTTTATAGTACAAATACCGGACTCGGCGACTCGGCGACTCGGCACCGATTCTTTGTTAAGAGACTCGATGAAGACGGGGATGCTGGAGACGCCATGCCACGTGGTGTCAGCCGCAGCGGTAGCCGCCGCTAAAAAATTATACCAAATATATAAATACGCAAGGTACATAAAAGCAAGGGTACCCGTATCGTAATTCGACAGAACGAGACAAGATGTCATTATGGGTGTGGTACAACAGTGGACAGTTGGAAACCTTGACGGAGATACATCCGGATCCCGGATCCCGGATAGACGGGAGACATGGGAGACACAAGATACAAAGACACGGAGAATTCTATTATTAGCCCTGCTACACTACTGTCAATAGAATCCGACTCGGGGATTTTGGGTAGAAATGTGGTGGCCCGTTCCCTCAATTATACCTCGCCTATAAGTACACTCACTACCTTCACTACCTTAAGTATGTACCTACCTAAAGAGTAAAGATTAGAGTCGGCCTATGATGCGGCCTAAAGTACGTGGTAAAGCAGCTGTAGGAACACAGCTGTAGGAACAGTGCTGTAGCGGATGGGTTGTCAGGGTTTATTGCAGCCGCAATCTCCATCGACAGACCAATCAGCAGACCAACGAACATCAAGGACAGGCACATGCGTCATCGTTGTTGTAGGTACCTAATGGAGGTACCTAATGGACCTAGTCTCTCCCTCACTAATCTACCTTTACCTTGGGCACCTAACCTATCTAATTCTAGGTACCTAACAAACCTAACGTACCCTATTGTAGGTACCTAACACGAATATCTACTTTACCAATGGTGCACGTTCCCCCCTCCATCCGTCCCTTCTTCTATAGTACAGTACCTAAGGTCTTGTCTCCTTAACCCCACGATTTATCATCCGTTAATCTACCAGTTCCTATTAACAACCCCCCCCTCTATCTATCTATCCCATACCATCACCATCACCATCACCTCTTATACGGGAGACGATCACAAGGAACAACTTCTACAACATATCAAACATCGCCGTAACACGGCCTAAACCCGCCCATACCCATCCAAGTACCACTGCCAACGCAATCGTGTAACTAGTTATTCACCCTCTTTCTGTCTGTTACGCCCGTCTCTCTTGTTTGCGCCTCACGGGGGATTCCTGTTGCATGACGTCGATCCCTTCACATCTCGTCTCTCATCTTTTGTTTGGTAAGTGCGTACAACTTCAACCCGCCGCATCATCTTGTTCCTTGCAATTCAGACAATCACGCAATCACACAATCACTATTCCATCCCATTCGTTCTCTACCTTTTGTTAATTATCCCTAGTTTACTCAAGTGCCTAGTTATCTACATCTACCTATTGCCTTGTTGCCTTATTCCCTGTCTACCTAAGTCCTGTGCATACCCAAACCTCCCTTCTTACTCCTAGTATTCGCAATTGTCTGTAAAATAGCAATCAACACCAATAACCTTGGCCTTGTTCCCGTCTTGCCCACTACAAGTTCCTAGACAACAAAGGGAGACAAGGAGGCAGACAAGCAGAGAAGCAAACAAGCGAATATTTCCCTACCAACCACCTTAATACTACGTTGTCTATCTATATTTCCTTCTTTCCGCCCATCTGTTGAACCATTGTCTCGACATTTCACCCCTCCCCTTCCGTTTGCTACCCGCGAGCCCGTGTCTTTGTTTGAGTCTGCTGCCCGCTTTCAAAGACATTCTCAAAGACATTCCCCAAGACATTTATACTCAGACCTAACTTGGCGACTTATTCCAGTCCCTGTGTTCCCGTAGACAAGAACAACAAACCTCCGTCGTGTTGCACAGTCACGGATCCCACGTATGACACCAACTGAGTCCGCCAACACAACCGCTCCTCTCCTTAGCTCACCCCGTTATCGCTCCCGGTCGCCCATCATCACCTCGTATCATCTCGAGCCTTTCCTATCCTATCTTCGATATCCGACACCTCCAAGGCTCTTCCACTTGCGGCCTCTCCTATTCAATATCTAACGTGCTACAAGCTGTGTGTGACAGTCCCCTTTGCAAATCCATTCCATTTCCGAAAATCTGGCAGGAAATAAACGTCGCAGTCTCTCCTCTCAAGGAGGTCTGCTGAATAGGATGTTTGGTGGCGGCTCCAACTCCGCGGCCGCCAAATCCGAAACGCACTCGGCTACGGATCCCACCACTAAATCCGACATCCCCTCCGAAGACCCCAAGACTTCCTCGTCACCCCCCGACGGCGTCCACAAACTCCCTAGCCAGGCCGCCAGCGGTGAGAAGCGCAGTGGTAACGGGAGCCCTTCAGGTCGACAGAATTCCGACAATGGCGCCGCCGAGAAGAAGCGTAGGAGTAGTGGCGTGGGAACCAAGGCGAGCAACTTCATAACGAGCGCAAAGAACACCCTCAATTTCCAGTCCGGCCGGACCAACAGCGACTCGACTGCACGCACGCCTCTCCAGAAGTTAGGCAAGCAGGACCAAGCCCTCGCCGTGCCACAAGGTCAGCACAATAACTCGGCAGGTGAATCGCTCCCGGGCCCGAGATCTACCTTCCGCGTGGGTGTGTGGGAAGATAGAAATAAGAAGTGCCGACGCACCATGGAAGATACGCATGCTTTCCTTTACAACTTCCTGCCTACGCCTGCTCCTCTCTTGGCTGGAGATTCGTCGGATAAAAACCCAAAGCCACAAGGTCCGTCAGAAGATCACGACGCTCAACCCGATTCGACGTCGCAGGACATGATTGAGACCGATAATGGCTACTTCGCTATATTCGACGGACATGCTGGCACGTTCGCCGCCGACTGGTGTGGAAAAAAGCTTCACCTGGTCCTTGAAGACATCATTCGCCGCAACCCAAACGCTCCCATACCCGAGCTTCTCGACCAAACTTTCACCAGCGTCGACGCGCAGTTGGAAAAACTGCCCCTTAAGAACAGCGGATGCACTGCCGCCATCGCTGTTCTGCGTTGGGAGGACAGAGTTCCCAGTTCGAGCTCTGCCACCGGCTCCCAGGCCATCGCTGCGGCTGCTGCAGTGGCCTCCAAGGCTGTGGACGCATCAAAACCTAAGGACAGTAAGTCTGAGGACGACGGCAACACCATAGCCATCCCAGAGTCAACTCACGCAAGATTAAAAGGTACCGCGACACGGCAACGAGTCCTCTACACGGCCAATGTGGGTGATGCGCGAATCATTCTATGTCGAGCTGGCAAGGCTTTACGGCTCTCCTACGATCACAAGGGAAGCGACGAGAACGAAGGAAAGCGTATCGCCAATGCCGGGGGTTTGATACTCAACAACCGAGTTAATGGCGTCTTGGCTGTGACGAGAGCGCTCGGGGATTCCTATATGAAAGATCTTGTCACCGGTCACCCTTATACAACGGAGACGGTGATTCAGCCTGAAGTCGACGAGTTCATTATTATTGCCTGCGATGGGGTAAGTAGTAGACATTGGTCTTCCAATAATTGTTTTCTTTCTTTCCCCCCCCCTCTCCCAATCATAGCTAACACTAAACCTTGAAGCTCTGGGATGTATGTTCGGACCAGGAAGCAGTTGACCTCATCCGTGACAAACCAGATCCTATAGCTGCCTCTAAACTTCTAGTCGACCATGCTCTCGCCCGGTTCAGCACAGACAACTTATCATGTATGATCATCCGATTTGATAAGGCCGCCCTACTCGACCAGAACAACAAAGACCGATATATCGGCGTAGAAGGCGATAGTACAGGTGAAAGTGGCAAAGTTAGCGAGGCAGAAAAGATCGTAAGCTCAACTAAGCAGAAGATTGCCGAGGGTGATACGCCGGCCGTGGGCGTCTCAGCGAGCAACAGCGGGCGCGGACGTGACCCAACGCCCATCGATGAGGGAGAGACCTTTAAGCCTACGATCATCAAGGAGTCGGTTGAGGAAGAAGAACTTGGTTCTGTCGAGGAGGAGGAGGAGGAGGTCGATGCTCCCGAAGTTAGCGCCAAGGGTGTCACAGATAAAGACGCAATCGCCGCCACGACCGATGCTGATGCCGTTGGGACCGACCCTGAAAAAATACCTTAGCTTCTCACCTTGGACCTGTAGATGGTTGTTGGTACATGGTGGTATGCCATCTATTATGAATGAATGAACGAGTAGATGGAAGTTGATGACACGCCACCAGTCCGGCAGGCAAGCGACTGGTTCAAGGTTGATGTCCTACAGTTGGGGTGTGGCTGTCGTATTTTTCTGGTTCCGACGTGCACGGCGTTTTGCATTGCTTGTTTATTGCGGCATTGAACACGGCCCTCGCATTCAACTCACCTACTTATCTTGTCTAGGTTTGTTAGGGCTAGGCTGGGTTAAGTCGTGTTGATGGCTTGGATTGTATGTATGTATGATGATGGCATGGCGATGGTAAGAGTAGTCAAGATAGGAAGGATAGGTAAATAGGGGGTTCGGAACGGGGTGGTGGGAGCATGAAATGGAATGAGTTGCGACTAGCCAGGGTGTTTATACGCGGTGTTTCATGGTTGTAGACTTTGTTGCTTTACTGATTTATTGCTGTGACCGTTTGTTGTGCTGATTTTATAGTTTGCATATTGACAAAAAGAGAGAAGATGACGAAGAAACGAAGAGGGGAGAAGAGTGATGAAGCCCCAGGGGAAAAAGGGGGGAGCAAGAAAAGGGAGAGGTGATAGAAGCTAGGCAAATCGAAGAAGATAAAATAACGGGGGTAACAAGACAAGATAAGACAAGACTCGAAAAGACACGAAAATTGGGTTTTAGGGATTAAGGGCGGAAACGAGGAACTAATGAAGTCTACGATGAAATACCATGTATAAAATCCGACTGACTCAACGTAATCCCAAACCAAGCCCTCTGCCTAGGTACCTATACACCCGCCACTAGCCTTTCTAGAAAGCTGTACCTATAGACGAACGCCGCAAGATAATAATACCTGCGACATGGCTACTGCCCTATATAATACTATTATTACAAGACTCCTATAAGTCGAAATAGAAACATGGAGGATATTCAGGGGTAAACGTAGCACTTAGATGGTTTTAGAATTAGAGGGTTAAAATAGCGATGATAAGAGGCAATGAGACCAAAATGTCGTGAAAGCTTAACTCATTCGGCTTCACTTTATTTTGAACCCCTAGACACAGAAGCCGTTTTATGTAAAGGCTTAGTTATAAGATAAATAAATGAGTTATTCACAGCCGAAAGGAGATTACAGCTTAATAGAAATAATCAATTTAAGAATCTCATGGTTTCTAAACGGGGCTCAGGGTATATCTCTATAGCAAGCTACTACTATAATCATACCATCTAGGAAATAATAGTTTTACACCCTTGCTTCGTAGTGGTTCGTGAAAGAGAGATCTGCAACTTGGTAGCGCGGGTGGAATAATGGAGTAGGGAAAGTGAACAGATTCAATCTAGGAGTTAGTTCAGATAAAGCGCGATTGGATTCGATGACAATGACTAAAAAGCTTGGCTTGTCCGCCCAAGTGAGAACGTCAGTCGAATCAGAGAAAGTAGGCTGGTAGACCCGCATGATAATAAATTTCCTTCATCTTACCACGCTACTCCGATATATATCATGTATACTCTACACGCGTCTAATATATTAGTCTTTCAGGCTCAAGTATCCAATGTCATCCTCCATCATCCCGCGAACGTACGCCTCTCCAGCGAGGTGATAGTAAGGGGCGCCTTTGTTTCCGTTCCGCGGCTTTGGAATGTGCGCGGTGCCGGGACCATGCGGGATACACCACGTCACCCGTTTCAATCCGAGTGGATGCGAAGCCGAACCGGCGTAGACCCGTGCCGAAGAGTCTCGGGTGAAGGTTTCATACATAATGGTATGACCTGCCTGCTGAGTGGCATTACCCCATGACACTGACAAACGTTTATGAACCCTGATTTCCATCCCAGATAGCAGAGTATCAAGCATTCGCATACACCCCTAATTGTACAAAGTTGAACTAGTAAATTCGTTAAAATATAATAATGATAACTGGCACAGGCCTACCCATACAAACTAGCCGATGGACTGCCTAGGCGGCAAGCAGTCTATTTAATACTGAACTAACTCTACTTTGGCTTGCGGTCTCCTGCTTTGTGCATCCTATTGTGTTGCGGGTAAAGGCTTACTTAAAACCCATAATTATAAATCTCTATATTCCGCCGAGCTTGGTCGTGATGCCACGTGAACGCGGTTTTGTTTGCACTAAGATTCGTTGCTTACCACTAAGACAATTCGGACTATCTCCTTACGTGGTCGATCCGTGAGTGCTTGGATATCTTGGCGCTTGATAATCACGAGATTACAAAGACGTTCCGATAATACTGGACGAAAAGTTTAGAAATCAGGACGAGTGGGAGGGGCAGGTAAGTACCTAGGCATATCTAGTGGTATTAATAACATATCCTCAGGCGTTCCTATAGCACACTTATAAGAATACCGCAGCACTTAATCCTCATCTAGAATTATATCGAAATAAATGCCTTTGCCCATAATGAATCAACGGGTACTATCCACCATATACCTTCTTGGGTTGGTAACCACTGTGGTATGGGGATCTGGCGTTCATACCCTCAAGCCATTCAAAGTCGACTTATCTGATAAAGTCTCTCACATGAGAGATCTTATAGAAAAGACAAACCTGCCAGAAAATGAAGTCAATACAGGGGTTGGGACATCTTTGGGAATTACACTAGATGCTCTCAGGTCTCTGAAGGATCAATGGTTGACAAGCTTCGACTGGGAGGTAGAAGAGAAATCTATCAACAAGTAAGCAAATGTCCATTTTGATTTGAAAGGGAGGAGATGCTGACTTGGCAAAATTCTAGACTCTCACAGTATACCACGACCATTGAAGACCTAGATATTCATTTCGTCCATGAACCATCCGACGACCGAGGCTATTCCTCTCATCCTTCTCCACGGATGGCCTAGTTCGTTTCTCGAGTTCTCCGCCATCGTCGAGCCCCTGAGGTCAAATTCAAACGGGACGTCCACATCCCGCCCGTTTCATGTCGTCGTCCCGTCACTACCCGGATTTGCGTTCTCCAGCGCAGCCCCAGTTAACTGGACAGTCACTGATACGGCACGAGTCTTTAATACACTGATGGTCGACGTCCTCGGTTACAAGATGTACGCTGTGCACGGGACGGACTGGGGTTCCTTAGTGGCTGGGGAATTATACGCCAATTTCAATCAGACCGTTCGAGCGCTGCATCTGAGTTTCATACCCAAGATACCATATAACCGAGAGGAGTTAGCAGAGCGCAACATTACTCTAAAACCTGAAGAGGAGCTTCCACTGGACATATTTCTTGAATGGCAAAAGACAGGCACTGGGTACTTTCAATTACTTTTTACAAAGGTACATCTTTAACCCAAAGCCACATTAGTTGGGGAACGCAAGCTAACGTCCCGTCACAGCCAAACACGATATCCCTTGCTCTGCAGGATAACCCTGTTGGCCAGCTGGCCTGGATTGGACAAATATACATAGATGATAAGCCGCCAGTCCAATCCTTTCGAATCAAAGAGGTGAGCTTCTAACTTGTGATATCACAGGCTCGGATCCGCGTCGCGGTACGGGGCCATCTCTCGTAACCGACAACGAGATACTGCGCACCGTATCCTTATCCTACCTCTCCGGTTCTTTCACATCAGCGGGATACATCTATGAACAAAACAACGGTGCGTTCAACCAAGAGTACACCAGAGCGGAAACGGACGCGCCGCTTCTCTTCAGCGGTTTCCCGTATAATAACGGCGCTTGGCCGGATGCCTTGATCGCGATGATTGGGAATCATGTGAACACTACCTGTGAGTGAGCATATCTAGTTCAAACCCCGTACCTACAATGGTACTATGGCTTTTTTTTTTATGGCCATTGTACCTAGATATAAATCTTTTTGACGTGGGGAAGCGTATCGTTGACGGTGCTCGGATTAAACTTGAAAAGGGATATATAGTCCTTCATTGCTAACTATACAACTCATAGATCACGATTTTGGAGGGCACTTCGCCGCCTTAGACAACCCTCCAGCCCTGATTGGGGATATTGGGAAGATTGCGGCATACTGGGAAAGTTAAGCTTCGAGCGGGGTTGTGCTTCTGCTCTGCACAAGTCTGGCAACTATGAGTGTATACACATATGCTAGTCTGTTGCAAATACTGCTGCCTGGTAGGGGACAATAACAGCTTGGCTACCAGTGTTCCTCTTCTAGCTGACATTGGTGCTATTCTTGTTGCTGACATTGCCGTTGCTTTTGTTATCGATCTTGTGGCTTTTGCGTTGCATTATCTCGTTGGCTATGCGTTTTGGTAGCTTTCCAATACGTAGGAATTTGCTCTCCCGATCGTTGCCGTTGTTACTCTCGTACAACGTTGCCATCTCGTTTATTTTTTCTTTTATTTTGTTTGCAGAACGTTGCAATGATGCTGCCTCTTCGGACGCGCCCCTTTGTTGTGCCTCTGTTGCTGCATTCTCTGCCCACTGTTTCCGCTTCAGAAGTATCGTAACCTCATTTTCTTCCCATACGTTAGACAAGTTTATATTTGTTAGTCGGTTGAAAATTTACCATTCAAGTTTGGTGGCGGTGGTGGATGGGGAGCCATTCTTGGAAAACGCGAACGGGTTTCAGCTAATTATGTAATTTCGTAGGATATAATGGTGTTTATTGAGCTCCCGAGGATGAGCTAGAAGGATTGTATTAAATAAATGAGTTTTATTTTATCATTAATGATAACGGACCCTACGGCTTTATCCCCATACTTTCTCACGTCACATTCTCATTACGTAGGCAATAGTGGCATATCACTATTACTCCTCCAACGGAGCACCCAATCAATTGTCACACGACCAAGACTGCCAAGGCCTCACTATGCACGCGCCCGAGTGGGGGACTATGGGACTGATTGGACATGAGGTTATCGCGAGTTACAGTCCTATCTGTAGGACTACTAACAATAAGGCATGAAGGCCCAACGGACCTCCGGACGGATGGAATCATGTGGAATTGTATTGGAATGTATGAGAACCTAATGGGCATAAATAGGCCTTTGGATTCCCAGAGTCCTAAATTGAATGACTCTAGAATCCAAGGATCTTGAGACCCTTAGAGAATTATTAGCTGAATTGACCCTCTTCTAAGCTGCTAAATATAGCCCCTGGTCCCATTTTCGCCTTACATATACTAGACAAAAAGTTCTGAATGGTTGGATAGTAGGTAACCACACAAAGCCCACAAGTGTTGGTAGCCGAATATATAGCCTGGGATTTTGATAACAATAATTAAGGCTTAATTGACAATCTCTAGCCCAATATGTCAGAAACATTGAGAGATGACCGACCGCCGACCTCCCCTTCTTCTATTGGATATCGACGCCTAGCGGATTACATGGCGTGGGATCCGCCCACGGCTATCTTCGAACGATTCCGATCCGCAAACTACTTGAACCTACTCGGCCTGCAAGCAGAAATAGCGCGTCTTCAGGATGAACTAATGAAAACAACCGTGGCTGATGAAGCGCAAGACAACCAGCCTCTTCGGAAGGAATATCAATATAACTGGCCCGCTCTGCAAGACGGTGAGGACGGCAAGAGCCGACAGAGGGAGTTGATTATGGAGCTAAGGAAAGCGCTTAAAGAATACAGTCAGTTGCCTACATACTAGTCGAGTGGCCGCTCAGGCATTGGACCTACAAGAAACCTTAATAGGTCGACATATGGCTGACCCAACGTTTCCTAGACACTGCGCTAATACATCAGATTACTATCGGTAATCAGCCGAATCCGATTTCTCGTGACCTGCATCGGTTGTGTAATTGGATTGAGAACCCCTACGGACTGGCTAGCGACCTCCGCGGCCCTGGATCCCGCCTCTGGTTCTCAAAGGTAAATGGAGAGTATGAAGTAGCGGACAAACTCGTCTTATTGCCAGAATCAGAAAGGAAGGATAGTTTCACAGAGCTCCTCAGTAAGGGGCTAAGTAATATTTTTTTCGTCTTAGAGTATTTCTGTGTTCGTCAGGTAATAGCTCAGATCTGACTTAGTTCCAAATATGTATTCGCTAAATCCGTTGCTAGATAAGATCATTCCCAGCTTCCCGAGAGGTGTACCGAGATCCTGAGCCAGAAAAGGACTTCAAGAGATTCACAACAACCGGCGCTATCATAGGTGTGGGAGATAAGCTTGTCACTGTTATCGCGTGTCTACTTATTACCGTCCCTGTCGTTGTTATTAACTATATAAACAATACCGGCCTTAGACTTCTCTTCATTATTTTATCTTCTCTTGCCTTCTCGCTAGCATTAGCGTTTCTGTCTAACGCCCAGAGGAAGGACATCTTTGCTGCCACAGCAGCCTTTGTTGCTGTACAGGTTGTGTTCGTCGGTACAGGTGGCAATGTTTCTGGATAGTGTTAAATAGGCTGGCCCCCTGTGAAGTAAGGCCCCTATTGCAACATAGAAACAGCCAGCCAAACCGTCTCTTCTCAACACTCTGTTCTTCCTCACTTTTTGTTCTTCACTTTATTTCTATCCCTCATTTCTGCTCACCTTTATCTTTATGCCCTCCCCCATTTTTCCTGCGCTATCGCATGTTTCTGCCCTACTTGATATTAACTTGTAAAAAAGGCTTTATTAATGGAAACTTGATTATTCAGCAAATAAAAAACGCAATAAAATAACCTTGGTTTTTTTTTTGTTTTAATTTCTTAATCGTAAAAACAAGAACACTAAACACCATTCGGTTTATAGTTTATCTTGTTCTTCTACTACTGGGATCTGTATATATTCACTTCTCCATGGCAGGGGGACAGTTGATACGACATCGAACATAGCTATTAGGACACCAAGAGCTCGCATATTAAAGTCTAACTGGTCATCAGCGGACCAGCCGGACATCAATATTGGGTCACTTCTGCCGGTGCTAGGCGGTTGGGCCGCAATCTACAGTGTAATATTCTTGGCAAATCATTATACAGAGAATCGACATGTTACATTTCATCGCTACCAACAATACCTGTGAATGGCACCATAGAGATATAATGGTTACAGAAGCACTACCTTCAGGGTTGAAAAAATTTACTAGTAGTAAATTTACTACAGGGTAGTATTACTACTGTAGTAGTAGTAGTAGTAACAGTTTTTAAATACTACAGTAG